>AWUE01013268.1:0-58055 GCA_001974825.2 Corchorus olitorius
CTCATGCCTCTCTCACGTGCACAGATGTTTCTCTTGCTGACAAACTTTTAGCTCTCTGCCTCCTTCCTGCAGGAAGAGAAAAATATCTCTCTACAGGGCAGAGGGCGGCCTCTCCTCTGACTGGGAGACAACTTGGGCCTTGCTATGTATGTCCATGAGGTATCTTTCATCTCATGGGCAGATGACAATCAATTTTTCCTTTTTTACTTGTTTGCCTCCCTAGTAGGCAACAATATCAAAGGAAACTGCTTCCGATTGACTTTCTCTGCCACTCACCCATTTTTAGGCGGCATATACGGAAATAATAATAATAATTTTGAAATTATTATTATTTATCAATAATTTCGGCCTTAATTAATTAATTACAAGAATTTCCTAATTCAATTGGAATCAGGGTGGTGCAGAAACTAAGTTTCTTCAGGTTTTGTAATCAAATCTTGACCACTCATCTTGATATAAATCATGTGAAAACCAATTTACCCTCAATTGTAAATTGAGGTATAAACAATAATAAATACTTTTAAGGTTGTTTCCTTCCTCTTTTCATCTTATTTTCTTTCACTTTTAAACCCTTTTTTGAAGAATTTCTCACCAATATTCATGATACGTAGGAAAATTTATTGGTTTAACAATTGAAACTTATCTAAAATTTCAAACTATGAAGCTCTTGAAATGGATGAGAATTAGCTTTTTATTTTTAATTGAATGCAGCAAGTATCGTTTTTGGAATATAGAAAGCTCGATTTTTCTTTCTTCTTCTATTTTTGGATTTCATATTAGGTAAAGTTGTAAAGAAACTTACAATATTTTTTCTTGATTTTATGTTACATCTATTGCATTTTATTATTACTTTTATGTTTAATTAGATAACTTTAGTTAGAAATAATCCAGTGTTGTTACATAGATAGTATTATTAATCAAATATCAAGTGACATGTTCTTTATTAGATGCATAAAAAAAGACGTTTTCGGACCGAGGCTTATCAAGTGACATGTTTTTCTATTAGATGCCTAAAAAAGACGTTTTAGGACCGAGGCATGATGCTATCAACAAATTTAACAACCTTAATTATATTCTTAATTGATATCTTACATCTTTAGTAAGTAATTAATATCGATTTTCTTACATAAGTAACCCAAAAAAAAACCTTTAGAGGTTATTAAAAAGGCTACGATGCTATCAATAAAAATTAAGTAACCTTAAATCCTTAGTAACTTAAGTAATAAGATAGTTATCAATTCTCTTACCTAAAATTACTAAAAAACTTGTATTGGTTATCCAAATTCCAAAAAGGTATTTTACAGTCTACTATTTTTAATAACCTTACATTATTAGTAATATTGGTCGCTGATTAATTTTCTTATCTAAGATTACTTAATTAAAAGGTTATAAAAGTTATGAAAACATTATAGTACTATCTAGATTCAAATAATCTTACATCCTTATTAATTTTAGTAACTTTTTATGATCAATAATGAAGGTTACGACTTTTAATTACTTAAGTAATCTACTAAAAAGGCTAAAAATTTTATTAAAATTGTATTTACCAATCCTTACATTCTTAATATTTTTTTTTGCCGAAAAACATTATAGTACCATCTAGATTCAAGTCATCTTACATCCTTATTGAAGACCGAGTCAGGGTTAGCATCCTGAGGCCGTAGTTATTGCATCCTTATTGAAGATCGAGTCAGGGTTAGCATCCTGAGGCCGTAGTTATTGCCATCTCTTTTACTTTCTGGTACTTTTGTAGCAAAAAAAAGTCATCTTACATCCTTATTAATTTTAGTAACTTTTTATGATCAATATTGAAAGTTACCAATTTAATTACTTGAGTAATCTACTAAAAAAGCTATAAAAGTTTTTAAAATTGTATATACCAATCCTTACATTCTTAATAACATTAGTAAACTTTCATCAATGTGAAGATTTACCATTTTTTTCCTCAAAAGTTACCGACAAAGCTATAATAATCATAAAAAATGTATTGTACTATCAACTAATTTAATGATCTTACACTATAAAGATACGTACAGTATTGATTTTCTTATGTAAGATTAATTAGTTAAAAGGTTATGGAAAACATTATAGTATTATCTAGATTGAAAGAACCTTACATCCTTATTAATTTTAGTAACCTTATTTTATCACCAATAAAGTGTTACAAATTTTATTACTTAAATTTACTAAAAATGCTATAAAAGTTATTAAAATTGTATTTACCAATCCTAATTTTTTCAATAACATTAGTAAACTTTCATCAACGGTGAATATTTGCCATTTTTTTCTCAAAAGTTACTGAAAAACCTATAATGATCACAAAAGAAGTATAGTACTATCCATTAATTCAATAACCTTACATCTTTTGTGATTTCTGTTATCATATTTCTTATTACATTTTTTGTAATTTTGATTATCATATTTCTCCAAAATCTCACAATTCAACCAAACATACCCGGACCTGTAAGTCAAATTTCCATATAAGGTTATAACTTTTTTTTTTGAAGAAAAGATTGTAATTTTCATTTATGAAAATGAAATTACAAAGATAATATTCATAATTACAATAAATTGAGAAGAATGCTCCTGTCTTAGATCTAGATCTAGGTCTTGCTCCGTGATCAGATGAGTCATCTTGATGATTTCCATATAAGGTTATAACTTATAACTAAACTTAATGCAACATAAGGAAGTATAAAATTAGGTGTACAAAATTGGTTCCTAGTTACTAATTCATATGTCCTTCCTTTTTTTTGGTGATAGAGAAATAATTTACATACTATATATGCGTATCTTTGGCAAGTTGAAGTAAAATTAAAATTGATATTTCGCTATAACTCTACCAAATTAATAAATGATCAATGTGATCTAAAATAACATAGCAAAAAGGTAATGATCTTATTTAAGGTTACGAAAAAAAAAAAAAAAACTATAATGATCATTAAAAAGGCATTATACTACTTTCAACTAATTTTTTTTAGATAACTTTCAACTAATTTAATAACCTTACATTCTTAGCAATTTTGGTTATAAAATTTCTCATTTATGCTTACTAATTAGAAAGCTAAACTATAGTATTATATCAAGAAATGTAGCAACCTTACATGCTTAATAACTTTATCAATGGTGAATGTTATTAATTTTTCAAGTCTAAGATTACTAACAAAGTTGTAGTGAATAAGATTCAACACATTATTATTATATATAAAACTATACCAAAAAAAAATTAGTTGAACATTAGTGGTTGATTTATTAAATTAAATTAGATAAATGTCAAACAAAATTTCAAAATTATACAAGATATTAAAGATCCGATTTATTTATCAATGGTGAATGTTTTTTTATTTTTTTAAGTCTAAGATTACTAACAAAGTTGTAGTGAATAAGATACAACACATTACTATTATATATATAGAACTATACCAAAAAATATTAGTTGAAAATTAGTGGTTGATTTATTAAATTAAATTAGATCAATGTCAAACAAAATTTCAAAATTATAAAAGATATTAAAAATCCGATTTATTTATTATTAAGGAAACAATATTTCTTTTTTTTTTTGGCAAACAAAACAATATTTCTTTTTAGTCAATACGTTTGCACAAATACCTAAGAATTTGAATTAAAAAAATACCTAAGAATTTAATTAATGTAAGTATTTCAGTTATTATAGTATTACATTTCATTAATGTAAGTATTTTAGTTATTATATATATTACATAGGAATTAAAAATTAATTGAAATAAGGGTGCGGTAAAAGAAATTATAAATTTTAATATAATAATATATTTAATTTAATTGATAAATGAAATTACATATTGAACCTTAAAAGTTTAATTTGATAAATACATGTTTACCCTTTAAATGAATACTAAACTTTTAAAATTAAAAAGGTTATTTTAGATATTTCAAGTCAATGGTTTTGAAGTTTAGACTTATATAGTATATAGAGATATTATTTAAATGGGAGAGGATTCTCTCCACTGCTAAAAAACAGTGGAGAGGTCCACTGATCTTAATCCCCTAATCAAATGGCTCATAAAAAGCCACCTCACCCACCTTATAATTCACCCCAAAACTCAACATTTCCTATTTCACTCTAAGCCTTCACATTGACGGTGTTAGCTTCCATAATCTCGACTTGGACTTCGTTTTCACTTTCCTTCACCATTCTCCAACTTGTAGTTGTAGGCAAAAAGGAAAACTACATACAACTATTCTTCCTAGTTTTTTAGTTTATGGGTATTGGAGTTCATCTTGGATATGTCATTGATTATGAAGGAAAGGAGATGCTGGTGAAGCCAAAGTAGAAGGCTTCTGTCGTTAAATTAATTTGGATTCTTGATTCTTAAAAACCTCCTGTTAGTTCGGAAAAATACTTGGATTCTTGATTAAATGGCCAAGAAGCAAGAATCCATTGCTTCAAAAGTGTAGGCCAAATTTGTTACTCACCGATTTGGAGGTGAAGACCCATGAAGAAGATTGAAAGATAGATCTAAAACTTTAACAAAATATATAGATTGGACCCCACTTGGAAGATTGCCAAAAATAATTAGCCTTCATGAATACAATAGCTAGATTTTTATGTGAGGTTGAATCGATGCTTGGTCATGGTGAGATCGGGAATGAATAATGAATAAGATAAAAGATGCAACCGGAGGGAAGTATGAATTGGTGCTCATACAAAGACCAGACATGAGGAAGGAGCGAACGGGGCGAATGATAGAGAACGGCGTCAAGGTCATGAAATGATGTGTTTTGGATGAAAGAAAGCGGATGACGTGGCTTTTTACGAGCCATTAGATAAGGGCTTAAGATCAGTGGACCTCTCCACTGATTTTTAGCAGTTGAGAGAATCCTCTCCCTATTTGAATACCCAACTTTTAACGTGGGAGAATCTTTTCGTCCCGTTTTGGTCTTTTCTCACTTGGAATTTACTAAAGACTCCTTTTAACTTTCGACGAAGGACAACATTTTCGCCCTTTTTTCGTCTTTTTTCGCTTGGTTAATTACCCAATAATTCTTACAGTAAAGATCCTCTCCACTAGTCTAGAGGTCTACTACCCAATCCAATGGCTCATGTTTTATTTTAATTTCTCTCTCCAATGGCTAGTGGAGAGGATCCTTACTCTAATCCTTATGATTGTTGTAGTGTGTATTGGGTGTGTTTGGTTTTGAAAGTAATTTTAAGCTGACTAATATTTATGATTAAGTGTGTTTTAATTACATATTAATTTTGTGTGACTATTAGAATTTACCAGTTTGACTCCTCTGTCAGAATTCCAAAGGATATGTGCTATGAATGTATCTGCAATAATGGTTGATTAATGGGTAAACTACTGACATTCCAGTTCTGTTTTCCTTTCGTCTTCATTTCTATTTAGGTGGGTTTCTTCTTTCTTACCATTTCTGCGAATTGGTTTCTCCTGAACTCTGTTCTATTTCTCAAAAATTCCAAATGGACGTTGATAAGATCTTTCCATTTAATTTAGCAACACTTTAGGATGGCATAGCTTGAAGAAGTGAGCTTCCACTTCTCATCGCAACATTTTGAGGTAAATCTGGATTTATTTGTTGATTATATTACTCTTTTATTTTACAAAAAGTTTATTGTTTTATTTAACATTCGGCTTCCTTTTTATGATGATCCTATTAGTTGCTTATATTTAGTATATTTATACATTTCCAAAAGCACAGTTAGCCAATGCTAAGTACAAATTACATATGTTCTTGCAAATGCTCACAACTAATTCAATTTTCCTACAGCAACTATATATGCTCCTTGACTACAAAAAATTAGGCCTTCCTTAAGCTTATTCGCCCCGTTTTGGTCTTTTGCCATATGACTTATTACTTTAAAATCCTTCCAATCTTAACACTTTTGCTTGAAATGCATTGTTTTTATATGTAATTTTAGCATTTGGATGAAATTAATGGTGTTCCTACCATTTTTTCCTTAGTGCATTGTCTTTATATGTAATTTTAGCATTGAGATGTAATTAATGGTGTTCTCACTATTTTTTCCATAGTTGTTAGTTTTACCCTTGGGTTCCATGTCTGAATTTTAAACAATTGTCTGTAGCGAGTATTATCTTGAAGGCAAAAGCTCAAGGGTGCATGGACCTGTTAAGCCCAATTATTACACAATTGTTACCTAATCTTTTTTTACTTTTGAGGTAATTTTCAAAATAATAAATGTGTCTCTTTTAATTAAAGACTATATTACCCTCAAATGCTTTTTCTTTATTTCCTTTAAAAAATATTAAACATTTAAACAAAAAATCACCAAGGTTTAGCCCAATTAAAAATAGTTATAATTTCCTCAAACAAAAACCCTCCAAAAAATAGTTATAATTTTTTTAAGGGTAAATTTTTTATTTAAGACCCATTATCATAGGTTTTAGAAAAAAAAAATTAAACACTTATCACTAGGTTTAGTCCCAGTTATAAAAATGCTTGATTTTTTAAAGGATAAGTCTTAAATTTTAAAACCCTATCATAGGGCTTTAGAAATATATATATATATATATATATATAATTATCTATTAAAATTTGTCATGACCTAAAAAAAATTAATCATTTTTTCCAAATATATATTAAAGGGTAATTTTATCATGTAAATTGTTATTTACATGAATAATTATTACACAAAGTCAAAAAAAATACTTTTTTGTATCATTACACCTAAAAAAGGATCAAAATTACCGTACAGGTCCCTCTACTTACAAAAAAGGATCAATTTGGTCCCTGTACTATAAAAACTGTCAATTTGGTACCTCTACTTACAATTTGGTATTAATTGAGTCCATCTACTTAACAAAATCTGTTAATTGATTATATATTTGTCTAATATTACTTATTTACAAATAATTGGTATAACTCTTCTGTTTTTCTGCTTTGCTTACAAGACTGATACTTCGAAAAACAAGAAAATGAATACCACTAATACTGGAAGCTCACAACAAACTCAACGGAAACATCAACAAAGACAGAAGCAGAAACATAAGCAACCTATGCAAGAATCAGAATTTTACTCAATCGACAAATTTTATTAAGCAGAGAGACTCAATTGACACCAAATTGTAAGTAGAGGGACCAAATTGACAGTTTTTGTAGTAGAGGGACCAAATTGATCCCTTTCTATAAGTAGAGGGACTTGTACGGTATTTTAACCCCTCAAAAAATGTTTTATGTGGGTTTAACTTAGTATATTAATGCGATTAACCCCTTGGGTGGACCCTTACTATTTTGAATTGATGAAAATTCATTCTTGGTTAGATGTATTGTTGCTACATTACATAGAAAGTGTGTGACAAGTTTATGGGGAAAATAAATACTTGACCATCTTTTTTCCGATTGGGTCTACAATAGAAAATTCTTCACCTATACTAGTACTAGTCTAAAACTTTGAAACTTACAAATTTGTATCTAAATTCCAATGGGGGACCATATTTCCATTAACTAACCACTTTCCTTAACGTTTCTATTCTCTTCAGAATTCCCTTTACTGCTAAATCAAATGCATCTTCAACTGTCTCCAATCTAGACCGGGGATCGGCATAAATAACCCTTGGAATCAATCTTATCACCTCTTCTCTCATCGCTAACTCTTCATCCTTGGACACTCCAAGCAATGTCTGGCTGATGCTAGTTTTTCCGAGTCTCAAGTCCTTGGGTGATATAAACACTGAATATTTGGTGTAATTCTTGGGTAAATGCCACACATATTGAGAATAAGCACTACCTTGATGGAAGAACACTGGAATACAACCAGCCAAAATGGAATCGAAAGTTGATCTTCTAGTCAATGAATCCCCTGGAGGCTGCAAGCAAAAGACTGAGCTTTGAAACAACTTCATCAAATTATTCGGATCATCACATTTTTGAGAATCACAGTCAAGTAAATTGCACAACTTCTTTGAAGCTTGACAGTGGCTAATAATCTCACTTCTTATCGACCATTTCTGTCTGAATCTTGGGGCACCAGCAAAAGAGAACAAGTAAGGCCGGTTTTGTCTCCTCATGAGTTCCTGCCATTGAAAAACCTCGTTGTCTGTTGAAGGATGGAAGTATGTTGGGTATGGAACAGCGACGTCGTTTTCCCATGACCCTGATTCGATTGTCAACATTGTCATGTTCTCAGATTCTGGTAAGAATCTGAAATTACTACCCCAATCAGATTTCCTGTTTGATTTTCTCCTGAAATCCCGAGCAATCCTTCCTGATACCAAGAAATGATCCTTACCCATCATTCGTTTCCATTCAGGTTTCCCTGCAACCCATTTAACCAAATAAAAACTTGATGAATCTCTGATAGAAGTATTGTATCCCCATAGATATCGACGAAGATCCAGGCCTGCATAGTATGGAACAAAAATAGCAGATGCCATTGATGAATCATTCGTTAAGCACTCGTATTGCTTCATTCTGTTATGGAAAATAACTTCCAGCAAGAATTGATTCGTCGAAAACCAATTGTTCTTCCATAAATTCAATGCATGATCAGAAGTTTCAATCTGGGGACCTAAACCAAAGTTTTGAATATATATACACATACTTGATTTATCAGTAGGCCTAGTAAACTGTTGACAGTTTTCGAGCACTTCTTGATTGAATCTCTTGGGAAGATCATGAACATAAATGTATCGACCAAAACATGAATCATTGTTCTTGTTTGAATTTGACTTGTCTACTGAGGTTCTAGTATCAATAGAATTTCTTGTAGAATAAATTTGTTGATAACTGCTAGAGAAATAAAGGAACCCCTCTATCTTCCCAGAGAAAAAGAGATGATGAAGACAGAGGAATAGAAAGATTAAAAGAATGGAGGAAAACAGAACAAACCAGAATTGATTGGTGCAATAGTTTCTTCCTGCAGACTTGTTTTTCCATTTTCTCTTCATGGGATTCCCAATACAGAGCTCTCTTACCAAAATATGAAGTTTCATTGCAGCCAAAACAAATTAACAGAAGGAAAAAGAGGGAGAAAATGAATGAATGGAACTGCAAGATTCCAAGATAAGATATTGAAAAAAGACAACTCTGTTTTCCAACTTTGAAGTTTCCATTTACTATTACAGAAGAAATAAACAAAGGCAACTTGGTCGTGTGGGAAACAAATCAATGGAGCCAATAAGGCGGAACCAAGTAAGAAGCTTAGGGAGGCTAATTGGACAAGAAAAAGAGATAGTAGATTGAAAAGGCCGTAAATTCTGTGGATGGCTTGAATAAAAAACACTTACTAAAATGAAAGAATCATACTGGTATATATATTAGGAAAAAAAAGAATCTCATGTTACTAAAACAAATCATATTTTAATTGAAGCTAAATACTTTTCTTTTTTTATATAGAGTTGAACGTTGAAAGATGTGACAAGCGGGGAGGAGGCTAGCTAGTCAGTGCTGACTGGTGACGGTGAAGTTAAATAACGTGTGGAATTGGCTTATATTCTATTATTAGAAGAAAAATAACAAATCAAAACTCAAAAGATTTGTGATGGCTGAATTTTTTTATAAAAGATTTCTTATAGCTAATTAGCTAGCTAGGTTGCTACCAAGGGAGGTTAGAAGTAATATATGAACTAAGAAGAATCATTTAAAAATGTCAAATAAAAACCATATTGATTGTTGCAAATTGCAATGTTGTCTTATGATAATAAAATAGTACTACTATTTTGCCCTACTGTTATTTCTTTAAATCATTCATTCATTACCCAACTCATAATATACTATTTTTTATATTTGCATCGAGATCTATGTATCAATATTTTGCTTTCAACCAAAAACAAAAAAATATGGCTAGTAGTAGATATATTAAGTTATCAAATTTTAATAGGTTTAGAAGACAAATTTTTGGAATTTTTTTGTTTATTTTTATGGATGTGTACTATTTTACACTAGCATAATAGCTTTGAATTAATGGTTTTTGGACCATTGACATTTATATTTGGCAAATTATACAATACACCGGCGGTGGAGTTTAGTAGACTACACAAGCAGGTCCTGAAGGATGACATGTGTCCTTCAGGGACTAGATTGAAATATTTAAAAGTTAATTAATTCAAAAAATGGACATGTGTCAACTCCACAATCCGCTTGTGGAGTCTAAATTTACACCGCCAGTGTATCAAATAATTACCCTTTATATTTTATCGGTACTAGTACTACTTTATAAGGTAGTAATATTTCTAAATCAAAGTTGTTTCTTCAACTATGATTTTCTGCCATATATTCATCCTCCAATTTATTAGTATTTTGTTTGACTTGGAAAATTTTGAGGTTATTTTTCAACTTAATAATAGTCACTTCTTTCCCTTTCTTGTCTTTCACGACTAAGTAACCAGTATAGAAGATTATGAAAACTTCAATCATTTAAGGCTAATTGCTCAATTCAAGGCAAAATGCTTTGATTTATGTCTAATTTGGGGTAAAATCTTTTAATTTGGTTGATTAAGGGTAAAATGTTCTAAAATCAGTCCAATTCAAGGCAATCCGTCAAATTAAGGACATAACCTTTTAAATCAATCCTAACTAACCCCATGAAAAGGTTGTGCCTCTATTTGACAGATTGCTCCGAATTGAACTGGTTTTGGAACGTTTTGCTCCGAATTAACCAAATTAAAAGATTTTATCCCAAATTAAATCTAAATTAAAACGTTTTGCTCTAAATTGAACAATTAGCCATCATTTAAATTTAAAGTTTTTTTTAAAACATATAGGAGATCAAAATGAGAATTACTTAAGGGAATGAAGAGTTTTCGAAATCTTCGGGTGAAAAGAAAATTCAAATCTAAAGTCCTATAATGAAAATTAGAATTCATCAAATTTTTTGAAAAGAGCCAAGATATATGATTAATTTCTAGTGTATTTTGAAAATCCAACTTTTTTGTGTAAATTATACTTAAATAATACTCCATGTTTTTCATTATCGAGTAAACTATTCCCGATAATAGGTTTTCTCATAAAAAAATCTTGTATTCAAAATATGCTCTTAAAGAGAATAAATAGGAATCATTTAAACCAACCAATATCATTACTTTCATTTAGCAAAAAAAAACATCATTACTTTCAAAAAAAACCAATGTCATTCCATTAAAAAGAAAAGGTAAAAAAGAAAGCTAAATATATTTTGCCAAGATACCAACAAAAAACATCATATCTTTATGTTTGGTGCAGAGGAAATGGGAAGGAAAGAAGAGAGGTGGAAAGAAAATGGGAGTGAAGGAAGAGACTTCCTTTGTTTGGTAGGAAGGAAGTGCATGAAAGGAAAGAAATGAGGAGGAAATAGGACGAAAATGCGCTGCCAATTTCTTCAGAATTATTTTCATCCAAGATTAGGCGGAAATGAGAAGGAAAGCAAGAGGCTGATCAATATGAGATGTTGAAAAGCCAGTTTTGTCCATATAAATTTATAAGAAATTACAAAATATACCCTCATTTACTGTAAGAAATTCTCATGTGAGCCTGAAGCTCTGATCCACCTCACTTCTTCTCAAAATTTATTTGGCTGAAGCTTTGTAATTTTTATCAATAAATATATATTTCTCTTAAATATATTATTATATATCTATAACGTGTAGTACTACTAATTTTTAAACTGAGTAAGTGCACTTTTATTTTGTTCAATTTCTTATGATTTTACTATTTATAAATAGTTTATATTAATGTAAATATTTTGAAAAATATGCTTATGTTTGGGCAAAAGAATATGTTTCAGTTAAAAATTTGTTTTCTTTTTTGTTGGAATATTAGAAATTTGATCTTGATTAATTAAGGGAGAGATCATTATAGTTTTTGTAGAGAATTTAGTTATTTTATAATTTTACGTAAGATCTTTCTACACACAAATGATATAAATCTATTCCATTATATATAATTTTTTTTACATTATTACACAAAAATGTATTTTTATATCAATCAAAAGAGTAAAAATCGATAAAAAAAAGTTTATATAATAGGGTATAGTATTAATATAAAAGTGAGATAGTATTAATTTTTTGTTTTTAGAAAACATAATTTTAAATTGAATGAGTGATTTCTGAAAAAAAAAAATTGAATGAAATTTTATTTTAAATAAATAGTTTATAAGGGTAAAAACTAGTGAATTTGACATAAATATTAACCAGAAAAGAAAGGGAAAGAATTAATTTAGTACTTCTCTCCTAATTTCTTTCTTTCTTACCAAACATGATGGAGTTCCTTTCCCTTCCTCCCTATTTCCTTTCCCTTGCTATTTTCTTTCCTTCCTATTTCTTTCCTCCCAACCAAACATACTCTTAGAGAGCCTGCGTACGTCTGCAAAAATATCTCGGTGCATGTTAGAAAGGCTAACTTTCCTAAGAAAATTTTTTCCTAATCTCCCCTCAAATTTCTTCGATTCTTATCGATTTTTCACCAAATTTCTACTACTTCGGTTGATTCTTTCATTCTTGTCTCTTCTTTTCACTATTCTTCTTCACTATTTTGATTGGCTTTGTGGATCTGGAACTATGGAGAGCGCAAATCCATTTGAAACTGCTACTGCTTCGCCTAAAAGAACTTGGTCTTCACTATTTTTCTGAAGATGTTGCATTTCACTCGATCGACCCGGCTAATCCTTAGCGACCAATGAGAGCACCAGACGAGGTGTATGATTCTAGACAAATGGAATGTAAGCATTGTATTCTTGCTCAATTTTTGGGTAAGATCCCTTATCTGAATCTTTTTCAACGTATGGTAAACAAGCTCCCTGGTAGAAACTGTCTAGTTAAAATCACTAAGATGGAAGCTAATTTGTATGTGATTCAATTACCGGATGAAGCAACTAGATCTTGGATTTTAGAGAATGGCCCTTAGCATGTTCAAAATAGACCCTTGTTTATTAAGAAGTGGGAACCAGGTGGCGCTGGTCTTGAAGAAATTCCCTCTATGGATTTCTCTTATGAATGTACCATTGGAATTTTACACTAAGCTTGGTCTTAGTTTTATTGCTAGTAGCTTGGGGACTCCACTATATATTGATAGAGCAACTGCAATGAACAAAAAGCTCTCTTTAGCTAAGGTGTGTGTTGAAGTGGATTTGAATGTTGTGATTCCTGATAGAGCTGAGGTAAAATTAAGAGACGACACAATTGTTGCTATAGGAGTTGAGGTGCCTTGGAGGCCTCCTAAGTGTCCTAAATGTGAGGTTTTTGGACATGTTGATTGCTCTTCAACTGTTGACAAACCTATAAAGTGATAACACCTAATTTCTTATATATTTTATATGCGATTTTGCCTTGTTTTGGTAGTTATATATGCATATTTAACCCCATATTTCTCATATTTCCTATTTCAGATCCATTTGGAGCTATTATTTACAAAGATGAAGATTTTGAGCAATTTTGGATCATTTTGGAGAAACTACTGATTATGGCCAATTTTAGCCCAGTAGGCCCATTAGGTCCGTTTAAACCCATGAAGCCCGGAAGCTAAGCTCGAATCTTTGGAAGATCCAATTACAATGTCGCTAGGCCCAATTCGACATCCTTAAAGCCAAATGATTTATTCCAAGCCCAATCAGTAATTATGATGCAGTAATACAAATAATTCTGCTGATGTCATAATTCAAAGTCCTCTGTTGACTAGGATTTGAATGCAGTAGTTTGGAAGAAAATTCATAATTTTTGATCCAGAACTCTGAAAAATGCAAATGAGCTACCTTTGGAAAGCTAATTCCAAGCTCTACATCTTTTGTGTTTAGCCCGAAACCCAGTTCTTCCGGGAAGAATGCAAAATTGCCCCTGAAGTATTCTGGATAGATTTGACTTCTCCTAAACCGACTTGGATGATGACTTGGACGAATTTGCAGCTGCATTTGGATGATGTGGAGCATTCCTATTGGTCTGAAATATCTCTAATTAATGTGGAGATAAATTTTGTCCAATTAGAGCTCTTACTTGGAGATCAAGTTGTGTAAAATCCAAGTTAAACTAGGATTAGGAAATTATGATTGATCCTAACTGTTGGTTGTAAATTATCCAATGGTGGAGATTAATTCTCAGCCACCTAAATCAACCTAGGACCTCAATAAATAGAAATTAAACCCCTAGAAAAATCACAATTTACAATTTCCTGAATTTTGGTCAGATTTTGGGGAGAGAATTCTCCCAAGGTGCCGCCACCCCCTTGGGGGCTGCCATGGTTGAATTCTTCATCCCTTGGTCTTGTAAGCTGCTGCTCATGGTGTTTTCCACCATAAGTGAGTAGTTTTCTTGATACTTATCTACTTTGAACCCCTTTTTATGAGTTAATCAATTTTATCCATGATGAGATCTTGTATTTATTTTCATTATCAATTGATTGATGAATTGATGATAATCTCTTTTGATTACGCATGCTTGATTAATAAATGAATTGATGATAATCTCTTTTGATTATACATGCTTGACATGTCTTATCTTTGTGGTGTGTGATTGATTTGGTTAATTCAATAATTTGATCATGTTAAATAAGTTTTCATGCTAACCCTGGATTTATTGATTAGGTTTGATTAATTGCTTGTTAGGAAGGTGCAACCTAATTAGTTGATTAATTGGATCTCTGCTATATTAGATTTGGTGAATCTTTAGTAATTGAATCTAATTATTAGTAGCACGATTCGATATAATTGGTGAATCTTAAGTAACTAATTTATTAAATTGGGTTGAGTATTGATCTTATGCCTTTATGAATCTTTAGTAATTTTGTGCATATGCTTGGAGTGTCTATTTATGCTTTGTTAATTGCATGATTCAAGAATTTTTCGTATTGAATTAGATAATTGATAAAAGGGTTAAGTTGTGAATCTTTAGTAACAATTTAATTATCTTGATATAGATTGAGATAAGATGAATCTTTAGTAATCTGATTCTCTGCCAAAGACTTGTTTAATTTAATTGGTAATTTTTTGTTCCGTGATCCATGGTATCTTTGATTGATTTCATATTTAGGTGGGGATAAGTAGGAAAGTATTGTTAGTTTATTTATTGCTTTCTTAGTTAATTTAGATTTCTGCTTAATTAATTGATTCCATATAATTTGGTGCTTTTAACGTGTTTTTTTTCTTAGTTGTTTTAATGAAGTTAATAGTTTAGTGTCTTCCTCGTGGGATCGACTCTGACTTGCCCTAACTACTATAGTTGGAGTTTGTTAGGATTTATTTTATGATTGTTTGACGACCGCTATCATGAAGCAAAGATGGACTCCTAAGAAATTGCTTGATATTGATGTAGTTGTACATAATATTGAGATAGAAGCTGGTAATACTGTGAATACCCTTTCTGTTGTAAAGAATGAAGTCAAGATTGGAGAAATGACTATTTCCACTTCTCCATATACAAATACCAGCATAGTTATTTCTACTCCTGCACAAGACTAAGCTACTGTTTATACCTCAATTTACAATTGAGGGTAAATTGGTCTTCACATGATTTATATCAAGATGAGTGGTCAAGATTTGATTACAAATCCTGAAGAAACTTAGTTTCTGCACCACCCTAGTTCTAATTGAATTAGGAAATTCTTGTAATTAATTAATTAAGGCCGAAATTATTAATAAATAATAATAATTTTGAAATTATTATTATTATTTTTATATATGCCGCCCAAAAATAGATGAGTGGCAGAGAAAATCAATCAGAAGCAGTTTCCTTTGATATTGCTGCCTACTAGGGAGGTAAATAAGTAAAAAAGGAAAATTGCTTGTCCTCTGCCCATGAGATGAAAAATACCTCATGGACTTACATAGCAAGGCCCAAGTCGTCTCCCATACAGAGGAGAAGCCGCCCTCTGCCCTGCAGAGAGATATTTTTCTCTTCCTGCAGGAAGGAGGCAGAGAGCTAAGTTTGTCAGCAAGAGAAACATCTATGCACGTGAGAGAGACATGAGATTTTCAACCTCACACCTCCTCCATATAGTTGACCAACCATAGTGGAGAAATCGCCTAGCCCTTTTCCCCTCCCCGGGAGGTGAAACTGCAACTTTATATTTTGTTCAATTAAGGACAAAATAGTAAAATTGACCAATTGAAGAGGCTAGAGGCTGTGATTTCAACCAAGGAGCATACCATGATGATCCTTGAGCTATGTAGATCATCTTGGTAAAATTTCACCTCATTCTGACATCGGTGTAAAAACTTATGTCCGGTTTTCAGTTAAGGACGTTTTGGGGAGTGAAACCAAGTTCACCATGAAGGAGAGCTCGAATTCACTTGAAATTTTTTCCATAGTCTTATGGAGATAATCTAAGCCTACTGGTGAAATTTTGGCTTATTCTGAGATCGTTTGCAACTTTTGCATTCTTTTCAGTTAAGGACATGTGGCTTTCTCACCCCGATTTAAGCCATTTTCTTAATTAATTATTATTTTCATGATTTGAAGAGCTAAATATGGCTAAGTATGAGTAATTTCGTGGCCTTGGTGTTCAAAGTCCAAATCATGATGTCAGGAGGCCACTATTTAGTCAGATTAGTTGATTTCAGCACAAAAGAAGCAACGAAAGATTGCTGCAGTGTGATAGGCAGAAGGAAGATTTTTCATCAAACACCCAGGAGGAAGATTACCATCTCCCATCCAAGTAGAATGGCGCCCTGACATCCATTTTCCCCTCTCCCCCAGTAGTTGGAAGCAATTAGAAGAAGAAAGAAGCTTCACTGCACCTTCCTGGAGGCTGTCATCTGCCTAGGAGGAGGATTTTGCCTTTCTCAGCAAGGCAAGCCCATTAATACCAAAGCCCATGCCGCCCCCTATATAAAGGGAGGCCATTCTCAGGTTTTAGGCAGATATCACTCATCTCAAATTCAGCTTCTGAAGCTATAAACTTGCTCTGCGCAAAAAACAAGCTCCGTGCTTACTTTCTCTCTGGCTCTACGCCATTTTCCTCTTGTTCATCACGAGTTCTTACTCGTTCTTCATATTTTTCTTGCTTAGATCTTGTCTCAGGACATTCAAACACTCTTTTAGTGTTTTTCTCTTGTTTCAATCTTGTCTCCGGACATAAAAACACTGTACATGTGTTTCTCTTTCAGAAATAACAAATCAAATTGTTATTTTCTTTTCAATTTCAATTGCAATCAAAGCAGATCTCCCAGATCTGATCCAGTTAGAGGAAGGCGCAGTTATGAAGAACAATTGTTTGTGGATCCAATGATTTAAATGCTCCGATGTGACTTTGATCCAGTCCCCACAATCGCTCTGATCTTTTAATCTGCTGCTCTGCGCTCCAGATCCAGTTTCTACACCCTCTTTGTCAATTTCAGCAAATTGACTGGCACGCCTTATGCTGTCATAAAGAATTCTCCACGAAAACTCTAGCAAGAGATTTTTGGCGCAACAACTACTAAAAAAGCCAAAGGATAGAAGGTTGCTGATTTGGGAAAGAGTGTTTTTATGCAGTCTGCAAATAGATTTAATGTTTTGTAAGCTGATGTACAGGGCGAGGAAGCAGAATCTAGTACAGCCAATTGTCCTGTTGAAGCTGAACCTGAAGATAAATCTGTATATACTATATTGCCTCGAGCAGCCTCCAAAAAAGTCAAGGACATAATGCAGCATGTTAAGCCTAAGGCTAGAGCTCAAAATAAGAGTAAAGTGGGAACAGGTAACTCTGCTCCTAAGTCTACCACTCCCCCTTCCAAACCTATTTTCGAACACTAAGGGCCTCAATGACCCGATTAAACAAACTGAAGTTTTTAAAAGGGTTAGAAAGTTAGAAGTGGAAGTGGTCTGTTTGCTAGAGACTAGAGTTAAAATTCATAAATTTATTGGTATAATCTCTAGGGTTTTTCTAGGTTGGAATTCTTGTTGCAACTATGATTATGCTATTAATGGTAGGATATGGTTTCTTTGGAAGGGTTATTGCTTAGTGAACCATGTTTGTTCTTGTGCTCTAAGTATTACTTGTCATATTACCTATCATGGTAAGCAATTTTATGTTATTGTTGTTTATGGAGCTAATTTTGAAGCTGGAAGGAAGTTACTATGGCAGTATTTGATTCATACCTCCTCCACTGTTGGAGATGTGCCTTGGCTCCTTGCAGTGGATTATAGTATCATTTCATCAGTTCAAGAAAGTTCTGACTACACTGGGTCTCAAGTTGCAGGCTCAGACATTCTGGATTTTAGTGACTGTATGGCACAATTGGATCTTGTAGACCATACATACTCTGGTCCTCTTTTTACTTGGAGTAACAAGAGAGATGATGGTTTTATATCGAGGAAATTAGACAGGGCTCTTGTCAATGTTAGTTGGTTTGATTATTTTCCATCTTCACAAGTAGAATTTCTTGCTTTAGAAAATTCTGATCATTATGCTATTGATGTGAAGCTGGAGACTCATAGTTTCTCTCCTCCCAAGCCCTTCAACTTTTTTAACTTTTGGGCTAAGCATGATTCTTATTTGTCTACTGTACAACAGTCTTGGAACCAACAAGTGGAGGGTAAAGATCATAAGATTAGGCTCTTTAGAGAAATTAAAAAGGCTGAAACCAGTCTTAAAAGAGTTTAACAAAGAGAATTTTGGGCACATCTCTTATATAGTTAATAAGAAACGAGAAGAGGTTGGACTTCTTCAAACAGCTATGTTAAACTCTACATCTTCTCAGTCGATTGATAAGATAAACGAGAAGACCTCTAAACTCAAAGAGCTTTTGTTGGCTGAGGAAAGCTTTTATAAAAAAAAATAATGATTCCAATGGATTCAAGAAGGTGATCAGAACACCAAGTACTTTCACAAATCAGTTGTTGAAAAGAAGAGCTTTAATGCAATCAAGTCTTTGACCTCTGCCAATGAGGAAAGGCTTGAAACCCTTCAGCAAATATCTGATGAAGCTATTCTGTTTTTCAAGAATCTGCTTGGTAAGAAAGATGAAGTAGTTGGTGGTTGTTCTGTAGAGGTTTTGACAGATATTCTTCAGGATATAGTTCCTGCTCAGTTAAGGGATTCCCTTGTGGTACCTATGACACCAGCTGAAATTAAGGCCATTGTGTTCTCCATTAATAGTGTTAAAGCTCCAGGTCTGGATGGGTATAATGTTTATTTTTTTCAAGTCTTCTCGGAGTATTCTCAGCAAGATGTGGCATATGCCATTTTGCATGTCTTCAAAACTCACATAAATGCCATTTCGCATTTCTCCATTAATAGTGATAAACTTCCCTAATCTATTTATTTCATGGCTTTCGATTTGCTTCACCAGTCCTATGTTTTCTTTATCCATTAATGGAGGGTTAATGGGAAATTTTTCTCGGGCTAGGGGAGTTAAACAAGGAGATCCTATTTCTTCTTATCTTTTTGTCTTTGCCATAAATGTTTTTTCTAGACTATCGGACTTTGTTGTTCATCATAATGTCTTTTCTTTTCACCCAAAATGCAAAAAGGTTAATCTTACCTATCTTTGTTTTGCGGATGATCTTTTGATTTTTGTTAAAGGCACTACTGACTGTTAATGGGGTAAATAATGTCTTGGATTTCTTCTATGGTTTATCTGGTTTAAAGCTAAATTGTGAGAAAAGTGAATTATTTGTTGCTGGTGTTTCTGCTAAGATAGTACAAGATATGCAAACAATGTCCCAATTCAGACTTGAGAAGCTTCATGTTAGATATCTTGGTCTACCTCTGGTTTCTAAAAGACTAAGTGAAAGAGATTGTGCAGTTTTGATAAGTAAAGTTAGAAGCAAAATTTCACATTAGACTGTTAAATATCTTTCATTTGCTGGCAGAATTCAATTAATTCAATCTGTGTTGTTTAGTATACAAAACTTTTGGTGTCAAAGTTTTGTTCAGCCTAGACTCCTAGTGTTGTTATCAAGGGATTGAATCAATTATGCTCTTCATTCTTTTGGAAGGTAAAGATGATGATGCTAAGGGAGCTAGAGTTAGTTGGGACTGGATTTGTCATCCCAAATCAGAGGGTGGATTGAGAATCAAAAACTTGCTCTCTTGGAATCAAGCCTGTGTTCTGAAGCATCTTTAGGGGAAATCTGTACAATCTGACTCTTTATAGCATGGATTCATTGCTACATCATCAAAGGTCAGGGATTGATGGAAATTCCAAGCTTGCAATGGCATAGCTTGTGAAGAAGATGCTTAAGCTAAGAAATAAGGCCACTCAGATCATCCAAACCAATGGTGTTTGGAGACTACCTGAAAATGAGTACAAAACTGCAGTTGTGTATAATGAAATCAGGCTTAAAAATGCTCATGTCGCTTGGCAAAACTTGTTATGGTTATGTTGTCATATTCCTAAACACTCTCTCATTACTTGGATGGCTATACTTGATAGGTTACCAACTAAAGACAGATTGTTAAAATGGAATAATCATATTGACTCTCCAGATTGTGTCTTGTGTGGCTTATATCCTAAAACACGAGATCACTTGTTCTTTTTTTGTGACTACTCCAAGAAATTGTAGGAATGCATATTTCGTGCTTGCAACCTGTCTAGATCTACTAGCAACTGGTATGGAGAATTTCACTGGGCTACTTCCAAGATCAAAGGAAGTCCTTTCTTACTTAGTCTTGAAGCTTGCCCTGAATGCTTATTGTTACATGATCTGGTGTGAGCGTAATGCTCACTATTGAATAATCTTTTAGTTGTATTACTGATTTGATTCGTTCTAGATTGTTTTTGCTACTGTTACTAGATTGTATGACTTTAAAATAGTGGCTAAAGATCTTGTAAATGTAATGCTTTGTAACATATGGAAACTTAGCCTAGACAGGTACTGTTTGATTCCGATTTTGTTTGTATTTGCAACTTAATATTTGTATCAATGTTTTGTGGCAGGTCTATTCTTGCTACCTGGATGAATGAATACATATTTATAAAAAAGCATTTGTCACTCACACCAGCTAGTTCAATAAGGCTTGGACCGGCCTGTTTTTTTTTTTTTTTCAGGCACCAGCTTGGACCGGCCTTTACTCATTATCATAAAAAGCATTTGTCACTCACACCAGCTAGTTCAATAAGGCTTGGACCGGCCTGTTTTTTTTTTTTTTTTTGGCACCAGCTTGGACCGGCCTTTACTCATTATCATTGCCAAGTTTTAACAAAATCATATAGACCAATACTAGCTTCGACGAAAGGTTTTGAGCCCAAAATTCTAGTAGAAATTACTGCCCAATTACTCGATTTAGGCCAATATACGTGCCCAAAAAGTAAAAGTTGTATTTTCAACTCCTTTCCTTCAATTCAAATAATAGGTATCGTAAATAAACCCAGAAAATCAGCCACTCCCCACCGTCACCGCCGCCCCTGGCTCCTCGCTGCCCTAACTCATTAGCCGAATGTGAAGTAGAAATTTTTAGTTTTTCATAATCCTCTAAAACCCCACTTCACTTCTATCTGATTAGTCTAGATCTAGCCATTGATGGTGGAACTTGCGCACCGTCGAAGTCAATTTAGTTAAAGCCCAAGAGCATGCTGAGCTCACCCAGGATTCCAAAATCCAACTTCTCCGAGTCAAATGAAGAAGCAATTCAATTTTTTTTGTTATGCTTAGTGCCATTAATCTGGGTTTCCAAAGTTCTGTAAGTTTTGTACTGAATTTGGTTTAATGTGAGAGGCAGAGTGCTGGGTTTGATTCTCTCAAGTGTTATTTTGGGAGAGCGACGCTCTTTGCTTCCGGATAGGCGAAATTTGGATTAGTGTCTTACTTGAAGCTCTTCCAAGTTGCAGTCTTTCTCCAAAACCAGTCACCTCTTTGCACCCTCTTTTACTGAGCCCTCTCTGTTTCCGACCCTCCGCCGTATACGGCCACGACGGGCCTCCATCATTGTTTAGTCATGGAGGCAATGCTAAAGAAATATCAACAGAAATTCATAAAAGCAAAAGATGAAATGAGTAAATGGGATGAGCTTCAATATCGCTTAATCTCACAGTTTAGAAATGCTTCTTCCATTATTTGCAGATTACAGGTTATTCAGAATTCAAGAAATTATGCAAGATTAAATTCTGTTCAAGGCATTGAAGTTGCAGTGTTCCAAAAGCAGTTGGATTCTTTGCAAACCATTTTACATTCCATGAAAAATACCATGGAAGAATTTCATTCCATTGTTCTTTCCCTCGACAAGCTTCAAAATGAGGGTAAACTACTTGAGAAACAGCAGATGAGTAGGAAACAGCTGCAGCATAAAATTGGCGTAAACCCCTCTCTTACAAATTGCATAGATGGGCTTGTGATCCTCCATGAAATGCACCTTGCCGAGTACCTTCTTAAATCATCATTAGTTTCAGCACTTTCAGCAATTACCTTGAAAATGAAACCAAATCCCAGTGATGTAGCTGCAATTCAGCAACTCTTGGTTGATCAACCCAATATAATAAGCGATGAAGTACAATGCATCTTTGACATCATATTTGCAGAAGAGATTTGTTGAATTTCGTTGAAGTGGGTGCCTGCCAACACTCATGAAGCCTCTGGCTTTTGTCAAATTTGCTAGTGTTATGATTGTTCCTTGCTGCTGATATGGTTTAGAATGCTTTCAGCAGCCCTGCATTCCATCATTTCTCATTTTGGCATTCTGATTATTGCAGGTGAAGACATTAATTTGATCCTAGTTATTTGATAATGGATTTGCTTTGCTTGACTAGTCTTTTTGTATTCTAAAGATGTCTAATGTAATGTTGGAGATATCGAGTTCGAATATTGGAATTAGACTTGGATTTATGTGATGATGGATGAAAGGTACCTAAAATTGTGTAGATTACATATTATAGCAGTAGTTTAATTGCTTTCTGGATCATCTAAAAAGAATTGGTGTCGTAAATTCAAGAAAAACTAGGCATATTTCAATGCCCCACGTCGCCCCACATGCATGCTTCAATGGTGGGGAGTTCGTTACTCTGAGTTGGAAGATTACAAGGGAAATTAAATAACGGTACCCCACGAAATTCATGCCATTCCTATTTGGTTGGTGCCATGAAATTGTTCACTTATTTCTTCTTTTTTATTTTTCCTAAAATTTCTGGTGTCTCTTTTTCATTTATTATATATACGAGGAAATAATTGAGATTTTCATTCAGTTGCTCGGCATGGAAATGGCAGTAAGAAGTTGGTGTACATTTCGCCCTCTGTCGGTGGATTAACACAAATATATCAATTCACATCTCTTTGTACTGTATTTTTGGTGTGTTTTAGTTTATGTTTATCGACAAGAAAATCACTTTAGGGACAAATCAGATTCGGCCTTTAACGCCTTCACAATCAATACCTTTGTGACTTTGTGTTGATAGATTTAAGTGTGACTTTTTGTGGTGCTTCATGGCTTCATTCGGAGGACATGAAGTGTTTGCTAGGTCTAGGGCTATTATCTTGATCGTTCTTATGTTAAAAAAAAAAAGGTTTCTCAATGATTGTTTATGTAAACTAAGTATAAAGCTTATTGGTTATGTTCTTCTTTGAGTATTTTCTATAAATAAAAAATTTCTATTGTCAAGTCAATACTTATTTATTTGAATTCCTCCATAAGTGAGATAATTAGAGGGTTAGAAATTAGAAATAATTCAAGTGATGTCTCAATTTCGAGTCTCTCCATTCCTTTAGATAGGTTGTATCTTGTAAGTTGTTTTTCCTTACCGTTCAAAGCTTAATGATAACAAAATTTATTCCCAATTGTGGTGTATCAATTGAAAGTTCACATGAAAAGAAGAAGAAACTCCAGATATACCAATTATAGTTGGTTAAGTTGATAACATAGTGAAACTCTATTTGAAAGTTTTGAGGTTCGAATCTTGTCAATAATCCTCGTCAATGAATGATATGTACATAGTACATCCATAAACCATCTACCATAAGGTTTGTGATATGCACCGACCATGGATTATGGTAACCTCCGTCACTAAACTTTCTTTTTTAAAAAAGTTTAAATTATTTTTTTTAAGAAAAGCAAAAATCCCCTTAAAAATGATTCTTCATTCTTAGATGCGGGGAGAGAAAACAAAGGAGGTGGTGGGTGATCCGCATTTCATTTATTGGCTGTTTAATCTTCCAACAAAGTAACGGACGTTTGTTTCCTCAGTCAATTAGTTTGGCACAAATCCAGACACTTGAAACTCCTTGTCCAAAGCATGAATTAAATTGCAATGGAATCCTCCGCACTTTCTCCTCAAATCAAGGTTTCTCCTCGATTCTTTGAACCATAGATCAAGGAAGCAAGATCTTTAACCCTTCTTCCACTGAACATAACCCAACAAACACCCACTGTTTCTCACTTGTTTTTATGCACTTCTCATCAAAACACTCTCCATTTCCCCCCACTCTTTCTAGCTGTGGCTTTGGGTAGTTGCAGAGGAAAAAAAAGCGAAAATGGAGAGGCCCATCTCTGCAAAGTGCTTCTGCAACAATCAACGCTGGTTTGTGCTGCTTGTTTCCTTAATTTTCTTGTTTGAGTTGCTTTGCTTTGATTACTCTGCTTTAACTGGTGGGGATAATGGGCTCACTGTTTTAGATAGCAATCATGCCAATTCCATCAGCACCCAAAATTCTTTATCCCATCATTTCGCTGAAACTTCTAATGATAGCATTTCTGCATTGCCCAATAGCCCACCTGTCAATATTCTGGTGAATAAAACTGATCAAGTAGCCAACAAATCGGAAGAATTGAAAGTGGATTCTTGTTTTGGAAGATATATTTTTGTTCATGATCTTCCTAGTAGATTTAATATGGATTTGGTCAAGAATTGTCACTTGCTTACTAGGGGAACTGATAAAAACATGTGTCCCTACTTAGAGAACTTGGGTTTTGGTCCTCACATTGAGAACTCTGAGAATATTTTGCTGAATAATAGCTGGTTTTTAACCAATCAGTTCTTGTTAGAAGTCATTTTTCACAACAAGATGAAGAAGTATGAATGTTTAACCAATGATTCATCGATAGCGTCTGCTGTTTTTGTGCCGTTTTATGCTGGTCTTGATATGAGCATGTATCTTTGGGGGTACAACATTTCTGTGAGGGACTCTGCTTCTCTTGGTCTTGTTAAGTGGCTAGCAGAAAAGCCTGAGTGGAAAAGAATGTTGGGTAGAGATCATTTCTTAGTTGCTGGAAGGATTGCTTGGGATTTCAGGAGACAAACGGATAATGAATCCGACTGGGGCAGCAAACTTAGGTTCTTGCCCGAATCCAAGAACATGTCAATGTTGTCAATAGAGTCAAGTTCCTGGAACAATGATTTTGCAATTCCATACCCAACTTGCTTCCATCCTTCCAAGGAGAGTGAGATTTTTGAGTGGCAAGATAGAATGCGAAGGCAAAAGCGGCAGTATCTCTTCTCCTTTGCCGGTGCCCCTAGGCCTGAATATCAGAATTCCATCAGGGGCAAGATTATTGATGAATGTTTAGCTTCAAAGAATCTCTGCAAGTTACTGGATTGTAATTATGGTGCAACCAATTGTGACAACCCAGTTAATGTAATGAGGGTCTTTCAGAGCTCAACATTTTGCTTGCAGCCCCCAGGGGATTCATACACAAGGAGATCAATTTTCGACTCGATTTTGGCAGGGTGCATTCCAGTATTTTT
The DNA here is from genome assembly GCA_001974825.2 of Corchorus olitorius. Taxonomy (NCBI): domain Eukaryota; kingdom Viridiplantae; phylum Streptophyta; class Magnoliopsida; order Malvales; family Malvaceae; genus Corchorus; species Corchorus olitorius. The sequence goes on from AWUE01013268.1 coordinate 25,511, forward strand.
CCATCCAGGTACTGCTTATGCCCAATATACCTGGCATTTACCAAAGAAATATACTAAATACTCAGTATATATACCGGTAAAGGATTTAAGCGAATGGAGAATCAACCTCAATGAAACATTGCTTGGTATTTCAGAAGATAGAATATCAGCCTTGAGAGAGGAGGTTATAAGGTTAATTCCAAGAGTAGTTTATGCAGATCCGAGTTCTAGATTGGAGGGGCTTGAGGATGCATTTGATTTAGCAGTTAAGGGAATTCTTAAGAGAATAGAAAATGTTAGGAACACAATCAAAAAAGGGAAGGATCCTAGTGTTGGATTTGCAGATGGGGATGATTACAAGTATACATTTTCCCTTTATGGGAATGGCATCTGAACAATTCCATCAGTAATGTTCTTTGTCATTCAGTTCAAGCAAACATGAGTATATATTTGATTCATTCCTTACAATATCATATATACACCTTTTCATGTCTTTTGTTAGCCACTATATCTCAATAGTTGCACTTGCATTATAATATTATAAATAGTGATATTCAAGCATTGAACTTCTTCATAATCTAGAAATTTGGTTTCAATTTGCCCTCATTTGAGTTTGTAATTAGTGCAGGGATCGGTCTTTAATTTGGCTTTCCACTTTATTTTTCTTTAATTATGTCAATAATCATTCTTTGTATAGTGCATGAAGCTTTCCAAACTTTACTTTTGACCAAAATGACAAAAAGATTGTGCTTTGGCAATATGGGTAACCTGGTGTTATGGTGAAGTGTGTGGAACATGACTTCAACAAGTCTTGCCGACACAAGAAAGAGACTTTGCCAAGTTTGCATGTGAATGTGATGAGTGATACCGATAACTCTCTTGGAGTTTGACAGAACTTGTAAAAAAAAATTGATGTAAGAAAGGGGACACGACACAAGGTAGACTGGAGCCGGTCCCATCTCCCCATGTCTTTTGCCTAAGATTGTGGTGTGCATCTGTGGAACTGCTCTTGGGGTTAATACTATGGACCCATCAATAATGTATTAGTAAGGACTTAACATTATTTTATGTATTTGTATGGAACTGTTGAGGGCTAGGGGCCCCTCGGTCAGTTCGTCGTTTAGTTGTTTTATTGAATAATTGTAATAAGCCCCCTCCCCCTCCCCCTCCCCCTTATTTCTTTCTGAGACTAAGCGTAAATCTAGTGAGATGGATTGGATCCGCTCACGTTTGGGTTATGATTCGTGTTTTTGTGTTGATAGTGTTGGTAGAGCTGGTGGTTTAGTTTTGTTATGGATGAATGATTTAAATGTCTCTCTTCTTTCTTATTCTGTCTCACATATTGATGTCAAAATTGGTTCAATTACTAATGCTTGGAGGTTTACAAGATTTTATGGGAGGCCTGAAACAACTAATCGTCATGAGTCATGGAATTTACTGCGTCGGTTAAATAGCCAGCTAGCTTTGCCATGGCTATGCGCAGGAGATTTTAACGAGATATGTTCATGGGCTGATAAAGACGGTGGAGCTTTACGACCGCAGAGTCAAATGGCAGCTTTTAATAATGTGATACAAGAGTGTGGTTTAAGGGAATTGCCAGTTTTGGGTCCTTTGATGACATGGAGCAGGCGAATAAATGGGGAAATGATTTTTGAGCGGCTTGATAGGAGCTTTGCTACAAATGAATGGTGGGATTTATTTGGAGCTTCTGTTGAGAGGCATGTTGTTACAACAGCCTCAGACCACTTGCCCTTATTACTTTCAATATCGGCTCAACATATTAATCAAGCTCCTCGGGTTAGACATTTTAAGTTTGAGAATATGTGGATATCACATGTGGACTTTGAATCTGTGGTGGCTGGTGTGTGGGATTCAGCAGTGGGCTTGGATATTCAAAGCAAGATTGTTAGGTGTAGTGAGGCACTATGGGAGTGGGATTTTACGGTCTTTGGAAATGTACAGTCAAAAATTAAGAAGAAAAAAAAGGATTTTGAATCAGTTTTTGTTAAGGGACGGTCGGGAGATGGCGTGGAATTTGAAAGGTGTAAACAGGAGTTGAATGAGTTGTATAGATAAGAAGAAATTATGTGGAGACAGAGATCTAAGGCGTTATGGCTTAAAGAAGGGGACCGAAATACTCGATATTTCCATTCTATCGCAACTGTTCGAAAATTTCGAAAGCAGTTCACGGGCATCAATGATGAAGAGGGAAATTGGGTATCAGATACAAAGAAGATGGAGGAGATAATTACCAATTATTTTTTGGATATTTTCTCTACTTCAAGACCAACGGAGGAGGCTATTGAGGGTGTTTTGGAGCATATGAATGTGAGGTTGGATGGGGATATGCGTGGAGTCTTGGATGATTTTTTACAGAGGAAGAATTTCGTTTAGCTGCTTTTCAAATGGATGGTGCAAAAGCTCCTGGACCTGATGGCATGTCACCAGCGTTCTTTTCAGAAGTGTTGGCACATAGTTGGTAAGGATGTGGTTTCTATGGCTTTAGATTTTTTGAATAATGATCAGCCTTTACCAGATATTAATCAGTCCAATATAATTTTGATCCCGAAAAATGACTCACCCATGTCTGTTAAAGAGTATAGACCGATAAGTTTGTGTAATGTAATTTTTAAAATAATTACAAAGGCACTTACAAATCGCTTGAAATTGATCTTGCCTGCTATTATTGGAGAGAAACAAAGTGCTTTTGTTCCTGATCGAATGATTTTCGATAACGCCATGGTTGCTTTTGAAATTGTTCACTTTATAAAGAACAAAAGGACGGGGAGGAAGATGCATATGGCTTTGAAGTTAGATTTGAGCAAGGCCTATGACCGCGTAGAATGGGATTTTTCGGAGGCCTGTATGGTAAGGATGGGTTTTTCTATGCGCTGGATTAGGCTTGTTATAGCTTGTGTCCGTAGTGTTTCCTATTCAGTGACTGTTAATGGTAGAGCTTGCGATAGGTTTGTTCCAACTAGAGGTGTTCGACAAGGAGATCCATTGTCTCCTTATCTTTTTCTTCTCTGTATGGAAGGTTTATCTCGTCTGATTGATGTAGCTGATAGTGATGGTACAATTCAGGGAATCTCTGTTGCAAGGTCGGCACCAAGAGTGTCTCATCTTTTCTTTGCTGATGATAGTATTATGTTTCTTCGAGCTTGTTTGGGAGATTGCTCAAAAATTGTGAGTATTCTACGAAGGTTTGAGGATGCTTCTGGGCAACAAATTAACATTGATAAATCGTCAGTTTTGTTTAGTTCTAATACTCCATCGTATAAACAACAGGAGATTATGCATTTTTTAGGAGTGGATCGAATTATGGAGAAGGATAAGTATCTGGGCCTTCCGATAATGATTGGTAAATCTAGGACCAGGGAATTGTGGTATATTAAAGAAAGATTAGAGCAAAGGATTAAGAAATGGAATAATAAGTTGTTTTTGGTGGCTGGAAAAGCAGTTATGATACAATCTATTGCTCAAGCAATTCCAGTTTATTTGATGAGTGGGCTTTCCTAAAACTTTTATTCAAGAACTCAATATGCTGGTAGCAAAATTTTGGTGGGGTTCTACTGATAATAAGCGTAAGATACATTGGCGGGCTTGGGAAAGCCTGTGTGTTTCAAAATCCCATGGGGGATTGGGCTTTAGAGATTTTGAACCCTTCAATTTATCTCTGCTTTCGAAACAATGCTGGAGGTTAGTACAAAATCCAAATTCAATTTGCTTTAGGGTTCTGAGGGCTAAATACTTTCCGCAGGGAGATTTTTATACGGCGCGGATTGGAACAAATCCATCTTTCTTGTGGAGGAGTCTACTTTCTGGTCGATCGGTGCTGATGGAAGGATCTCGGTGGAGAATCGGTGCTGGCAACATTGATGTTTGGCAAGATCGTTGGCTTCATGACACTATGGCTCGATCACCGCAGCCAAAAGAGGGAGTAGTTTGTCAACCGATGCAGGTTGCAGAACTAATTAATTTTGAAGATCGATCTTGGCGAGAAGATAAGCTGCTCGAGTTATTTTATGATGAGGATATCATCAGGATAATGTGTCTGCCGATTCCTAGTTTTCCATCAAGGGATGTGCTGATTTGGGGTGCTTCAAAAACAGGTTCTTTTTCTGTTCGATCTGCATACTATGTGGCTAGGAATTTGCTGGGTCGGGATGTCGAACAAGATGTAGGGTGGCAGAGTGTATGGAAGATGGTATGGGGTTCGATGGTAATGCCAAAATTGAAGTATTTCATTTGGCGAGTTATTTGGAATGTTTTGCCCATAAAATCGATTCTGCAAAATCGAGGAATGGCTATTGATCTTGAGTGTGATGTTTGTAATGGCAATGAGATAGCTGAATACCATGTTTTCTTTGATTGTAATTTTAGTTAACAGGTATGGGAAATAGCACGTCCTTGGGTAATGGCTTGGGTCGATAGTTGGGGGGGTGTGAGTTTGATTTCTGGTTATGCTTTTTGTCTAAGGCAGCATCTTTAGGTGAGTTGGATTTTGTGATTTGTATCTTATGGTTGATGTGGAATAATCGGAACAATTGTGTTCATAATGCTACCTGTTCATCCGCGAGTGCTTTGGTTATGAGTGGCCGGACTTTGATGAACCAGTTTTTGGCAGCAGCTCCTTTGAAACATCCATCGCTACAGAGACAAGTGCAGTGGATGCCGCCACCAGAAGGAATGTTCAAAGTCAATTCGGATGCCTCCTTCTGTGATTCTAGAAAGGAGGCAGGATTGGGAGTAGTTATAAGAAATAGCAGTGGGGGGATTGTAGCATCAGGTACTCGAAAAATATCGTTTGTTTCTGATTCCTTATATGCTGAAGTCCATGCGATTTTATTTGCGTTTGAAGTAGCTTTGGAATATGGACTGATGGATTGTGTTTTTGAGAGTGATTGCCTCATGGCCATCAATGAAATAAAAGGGTCTAGCCCTTGTTGGTGGGAGGGAGGGGTTCTTATTCATGAAATTAGGAGATTGGTTGATCTATTTGATAGGTGTTTTTTCGCTTATGTAAATAGGAAAGCTAATTTTTTGGCACATAGGTTAGCAAAGCTTGATGTAGACCATGTGTGGTGCGGGTCTTTACCACCTGACGTTTGTAATCCTGATTTCATTCATTAATAGAAATTTGATCATATTTTGCTAAAAAAAACATTTTTTTTTGCCAGTAACTATCAGGAGTAATCAGTTAGTTAAAACTCAGGTTAGTGTTAGTTATATATTAAAATAGAGAAAATAAAGGAAAAAAATGATAAAAAGCCATCTTTTGAAAGTTTAATTTCAACTCGTGCCAGAAAAGTAAAAGAGAGTCTAATTTCAACGTTAGAAAAAAAAAAACTGTTTGTTGGTGGGTGATTTGTGAATATCATTGTAAACCCTGAGGTTTGTGGTATATCATGACCCTAAACTTGAACAGCCTCCCCTCATCTATCTTTTTTCTTTACCAAAACAAATTGGCCATAGTTTTGTGATTTGGATATGTTGGCTATTTTGCATTTTATATTAATGATTTGACATGAGTTAAGTTGTCAAAAGGAAGGAAATTAAAAAAAAAATGCCTGGGTTTTAGTTGACTTGTTCGGGGTGCAAGGGTCTCTGCAAGTAGGAAGCATTCTTGTTAATCTGGGATAATGTTATTATTCTACAATTGCATAAATATCATTTTGCAGCCTTAAGTTTATACGGACTGCCATTTTGCACCCAATTTTTTTATTTTGACCAAAACGCATTCTAAAGTTTTATTTTTATTTGTGTCACTTTACACCCTCTATCCGGTAGGACAAACAGATTGGTCACGGTGTCCGATGTGGCATGCCATATGGACAAAAAAAGACACGAGGCATGTATTCTTTTGTGCACGTCGCATGCTACGTGTCACTTTTTGAAACACATGGCATGCCATGTGTCACTTTTTGGTACACATGGCGTGATACGTGTCACTTTTTGGTACAATTGGCGTGATACGTGTCGCTTTTTGGTACACGTTGCGTGCCACGTCGGACATCGTAATAGAGCCATTTGTCATACCGTAATGGAAGGTGAAAAGTGACACAAAAATAAAACTTTAGGTTGCGTTTTGATCAAAATAAAAAAATTGGATGCAAAATGGCAGACCGTACAAACTTAAAGGTGCCAAGTGGCATTTATGCCATTCTACGATGATCAGAAAGAACTCAAATATTCCATGGTGGAAATTGAAAGAACCAAGAAGACGTATATAACCATCAACTCACTCAAGGTAAATTCTATATTACTTGGAGACCCTGCATTCTTTTGTATTCATCTTAAGCTCCATATTCTCATTTTTTCCACTTTCTTTTGACAGAAATTTTTGGATTAGTTAGTCCAAGAAACTATGGCTACTGCAGCAATTGAAAGCAACATGATGCAAAACGATGCACAACCTGAAAATGAAGGGATAAGAAGCAGTCCTGGTGAAGCTGTGAAGAGTGGTAACCAAATTAATGGCTCAACATTTGTGATGGTTCAGGAAAACCCAAATCCAGAATCTGAAATTCAACAGGTTATGAAGCTGCTGGCAAGCTTCACCAAAGATCTATTCCGAATCACTCAAAGACTAACAGTGTGTTTGGATTGAGGGACCAGTAAGGAACGGGATGGGACAGGACGGGATGGGAGGTCCTTTTAGTTAGTGACCCATGTTTGGATTGGAAATTATATTTGGTCCATGGGTTTTGGAGGATCAATTTTGGTCCTTCTTGATCCTTATAAGTCCACCTTTTTTGGTACTCCAATTTGGAGTACCAACAATAACCAACAAAGTTTTTATTTATTACATGTTAGGTGATCCCTCATGTTCCTTACTTTTTATATTTTAAACAATCCAAACAAGGATTGGTCCTTCCCTTCCTTTCCTTTAAAAAACCCTCCTTTCCCATCCTATCCTGTCCTATATTGATCCCTCAAAAAGTTTATCCAAACACACTCTAAGAGACATACAGGTAGGCTAGAGCAATATATCTTTCATCACATAATTCATATATTGAGTTCAATCCCCTTAACTTGAAAATTTGTGTCAAAACTCAAAAGAGACTTAACCATATTTTGGACATGGTCAACAGTTTGAAGAAAGCCAGGCTTTTAACCAACTATCCTACTTACAATATGAAGAGAAGAGTTCCATATGAGTGTGGACCGATAACGGGAAACGACTTTCTTCATTGAAACGAGACTTAGATAAGCTCACTTTTTCAAACAATGCATACAAGGGGAGAGCTATCAAGTCAGAAGAGAATATTGATAACCATGTAAGGATATGAATTAATTAATCCTATATATTCTGCTATAGCTATATCCATTTTCAAGACACTAATGCATAAATTTGATTCAGAAATTGTATTTTCGAATGCATCATGGAATCAATAACATTAGGAACGAAATGAAGCTGTTGAAAGAGATCAATGGCTTCAGCCAGAAGAAAGGAAATGATGGAGATTTAGGTTTATCAGCAGTAGATGAGATTAGCAATCGGGTAAGACAAGAATAAGTTAATCATTTCTACTAATTTATGTTGCATTAATTATGATCTTATTTACATTTACTTGATTTTGTTGAGCTATGGAAACAGATTCGAAAGTTGCAGTGGAGTATTCGTAGGAATAATTACTTCCCAAAAGAGAGGGTTGATGAAATGCAAGTTCTCAAAGAGATTAACGAGCTGAAATGGGCACAAGATAAAGCCTTTGCTAATGCTCCTGTGAAGGGGAAAATGTGGAATTCATTACCTTCGAAAAATGCTATTAAACAACAAATAAAGGTAAACACAATGTAAGTCTCTAATTTCTCAATTATATAGTTAATTATACTATTTGACATTATTGTTACAGTTTATGGAAGAGGCTGCCCGGGATGAAGACAGGAAGGAACATCTGCGGTTGAGAGCTAAAATCGAGGTGGTCAAGCAAGCAATAGGTGTTGCAAAGTGTAATTCAATTTTCAAATTGAATATTGTAAATCTTAATCTGTATTTAGTTGTAACAATAAGTAGTGATAAGGGAAGCTATACTTAGAAGAGTTGGTTGAAAACCAAACTCTAAAAGCTGTATAAAGACTTGTACAGATTTATTCATTAATTAGATTACTCTCTCATCTTCCTTATACTTTCTATATGGTATAAGACTTTAAACTCTAAGCAAACGCTTATTCGATCCTATTTTATACTCAAAATCTCATCAATGGCAACTGCAAGCAACACCACCGTCAGTAACTCTACATCAAACCTTCCCATTTTAATCAATGCTATAGCACAGCTTCCGCTCAAACTCACCTCAAGAAACTTCATATCCTGGCGCGCACAGTTTGATGCGCTCCTTCAGGGATTTGATCTTGGTGGCTACATTGATGGCACCACCAAAGCACCTGCCAAGGAAATTCAGAAAGATGGCAGGGCTGTTACCAATCCAGACTATGCGTTCTGGCTGAGGCAGGATAAGTTAATCCTTCATGCCATAATTGCTTCCACCTCTGAAGCAGTACTACCTTATGTTGCGTCTTCTACAACCTCATATGACGCCTGGCAAAAGCTTATTAAGCTTTATGCGAACAAGACTAGATCCAGAATAATGGATCTCAAAAGCTTTCTCCAATCCACCAAAAGGAATGGTCAATCGGTTGCAGAATACCTTCAGAAAATGAAATCAATAGTGGATGAGTTAACTCTCACTGGCACTGCGTTTGATGAAGATGACCAGATCTTATACATTCTCAATGGTTTAGGCCCTGAATTCTGAGATATTGCTACCGCCATTCGAGCTAGGGAGTTTTCAATTTCACTTGAAGAGCTTCATGACAAGCTAGTCTCTTGCGAAAGCCTGCTCAAACAAGAAGCAAAGAACTACTCCATCCAAGTGCCTACTGCAAACTTTGCCAAACGTAGCTTCAACAAGGGCTTCAACAACAACAATCGTTGATATACCAAACCATTTCCCGGTGGCAACAATGGTAAGGTCTTTGGCTCAAATCTTACAAATCGGCCTATATGTCAAATATGTGAAAAAATAGGTCATTCAGCAAGGCAGTGTAGACAAGGAAGCTCATTCTTCAGTTCTCACCCCATGGCTAACTTTGCCAATGCCTATGCTGGTAAATCTTGGTGCATGGATTCCGGCGCCTCACATCATGTCATGGCTGATCTCAATAATCTTTCCATCTCCTCTGAATATGATGGAACTGAGGCAATTAAAATAGGTGATGGAACAAGGCTGCCAATCACTCATACAGGTGAAACTGAACTTCTTTCATCGGATCATTCATTCAAATTAGATGAAGTGTTATGTGTTCCAAAAATTTCTCAGAATCTTATTTCAGTCTCAAAGTTCTGTAAGGCAAACAAAGTATCTGTTAAATTTGATGCTAACAAGTTTTCGGTTAAGGATTTGCAGATACAGGCAGTGCTGACACAGGGGTTGAACGTGGATGATGTCTATCAATTTTCTAACTTCAATCAAATAAAGGCAATTGCTCTCCCTGCTATTCGCACTTCCACTCAGCATTGGCATCAACGTCTTGGTCATCCTTCAAAGTTCATTCTTCATCGAGTCATTAAAGAATTTTCTCTTCCACAAATTTCTAATGATTTTCATTCCTGTAATTCTTGTCATTGCAACAAGAGTCATAAACTGTCTTTTGGTGTATCTTCGTTGAGTAGTTCTAAACCTCTAGAACTTGTTTACACAGATATTTGGGGACCTGCGCCAATTCCTTCTTTACATGGCCACAAATACTATGTAATTTTCGTTGATCACTTTACGAAATACATCTGGTTGTTTCCTTTGAAACACAGGTCTGATCTTTATTTGTTATTTCCAAAATTCAAAGCAATTGTTGAAAAATTCTTTGCAACAAACTTGATAACTATATACTCTGATGGAGGTGGGGAATATGAGAAATTAAAGAAATTTCTACAGCCACATGGTGTTTCTCATTTGCAGACACCACCTCATACTTCCCAACACAATGGACCAGCTGAAAGACGCCACAGACATGTGGTTGAAACAGGTTTAACCTTGTTACATCAAGCCTCATTGCCTTTTGAATTTTGGGATTATGCTTTTGAAACAGCTGCCTATCTTATAAACAGAATGCCAACTCCAACACTAGATTTCCAATCTCCTTTTCAAGCATTGTTCAAAAAGGATCCTAATTATCATAAATTAAAGGTCTTTGGTTGTCTTTGCTATCCATGTCTTCGATCTTCAACTCAAACAAGTTTCAACCTCGATCTAAACCTTGTGTGTTTGTTGGCTATTCAAATAATAAGAGTGATTTTCTTTGTTACGATCTTGAGTCTTCCAAACTGTTTGTTTCCAGGCATGTTGAATTTGTTGAAAATCAGTTTCCTTATCAACAATTCAAGTCATCTTCTGATAAAGAGTTTGAGTCCACTGCAAAGTCCTTCTTGTTTTCTCCTAGCCTTGTTGTACTTGATAAAAATTCCTCTGCAGAGTCCTTGGTGCCATCCACTTCAATCTCTGAAAGCTCGAACACTGCTGGTAACTCACTTAATCAAAATTTAGCATCTATTCAATCTGATAATTCTCCTATAGGTATCACAGATGAGACAGTGGAAATTCAATCTCAATTATCGAATCAAGCAGTCGATAATACTCACTCTATGGTGACAAGATCAAAGAATAACATAGTCAAGCCAAATCCAAGATTTTTTCTTGCAACAAAGCTAGCAGATTCTGAAATTGAGCCAACCTGTCTATCGCAAGCAGTTAAAGATGTGAATTGGCGAGCAGCTATGAATGAGGAGGTGAATGCACTTATCAAGAATGGCACTTGGCAACTGGTTCCTCCTTCTACTGAGCAAAATCTGGTTGGCTGCAAGTGGGTGTATCGAATCAAAAGGAATCCTAATAACAGCATCTCCAAATACAAGGCAAGGCTTGTTGCCAAGGGCTTTCATCAAAGGCCAGGCATAGACTTTTCCGAGACATTTAGTCCTGTGGTCAAGCCAACAACAATTCGAATTGTTCTATCACTTGCAATTCAATTTAATTGGCAGTTAACTCAACTTGATGTTAACAATGCGTTCCTGCATGGAAAGCTCTTTGAATATGTGTTTATGAAACAGCCACCTGGATTCACTGATTCCTCACATCCAGACTATGTTTGCAAATTAGAAAAGGCCATCTACGGATTGAAACAAGCACCAAGGGCGTGGTACACTGCATTGAGTTCCTTTCTAATTGAATTTGGCTTCAATCAATCTCGGTCAGATTCCTCTCTCTTTATATATACTAACAAGGATATTATCACCTATTTCCTTGTTTATGTAGATGATATAATTGTGAATGGCAATTCCAAAGAATTCATCAATGAATTTGTTAGCTCCTTGTCAAGGAAATTCTCTCTTAAGGATCCAGCTCCCTTGAGCTACTTTCTAGGCATTGAAACCAGCTTCACTGCTACTGGATTACTTTTGTCTCAAAAGAAATATGTTCAAGACTTGTTACAGCGCACAAAAATGGTTGAGTGCAAGCCAGTTCATACTCCAATGGCAACTTCAGCATCTCGAATTTTACATGGTGGTACTCCTCTAAAAGATGTTACAGAATATCGAAGCATCATTGGTGCCTTGCAATACCTACTGCTTACTCGTCCAGACATATCCTTCTTGGTCAATAAGCTAGCACAGTTCATGAATCAGCCAACAGACTTACATTGGCAAGCTCTTAAACGTGTGCTCAGGTATTTCAAAGGGACACTATCAACTGGTCTTATGATCAAGAAATCAGCCTCTCTCACGCCTTCTCTTTTAGCCTACGCCGATGCTGACTGGGCAGGAGACACAAGTGACCGTAAATCAACATCTGCTTACCTTGTATACTTTAATGAGAATCTGGTCTCATGGAAGTGCAACAAGCAAAAGTCAGTAGCGAGATCATCTACTGAAGCAGAATACAAAGCAATTGCAGGAGCTTCAGCCGAGGTGTCTTGGGTTCAAAATCTTCTTGCTGAACTCCAAATCTCAATCTCTAATGTTCCTACTATCTTTTCTGATAACATAGGTGCCACCTATGTTTCAGCAAACCCAGCCTTGCATTCCAAGATGAAACACATAGCAATTGACTTTCACTTTGTGCGAGATAAGGTTCAAGCAGACACTCTTCAAGTCAAGCATGTATCAACACATGATCAACTAGCTGATCTTCTGACAAAGCCTCTGCCTAGACAACAGTTTCATATACTTCAATCCAAGATTGGTGTTACTCCTTCATCCACACCATCTTGAGGGGGTGTGTAAGGGATAAGGATCAAATCAATTCAATTTTCAAATTGAATATTGTAAATCTTAAACTGTATTTAGTTGTAACAATAAGCTGTAGTGATAAGGGAAGCTATACTTAGAAGAGTTGGTTGAAAACCAAACTCTAAAAGCTGTATAAAGACTTGTACAGATTTATTCATTAATTAGATTACTCTCTCATCTTCCTTATACTTTCTATACAAAGAAGGATATAAATTCTCTGAAGAGGCAACTGTTAGATATACGCAGAAAAAGAGGGAAGCTTACAAAGTTATTCTAAAGTTGATTAAGATTCAAGATCAGACAATGTCATGAACTCTCACTTTTTGTAAACTTGAAAACATTCAATTGAGCTGTTAAATGTATCCATTTCTCTGGTTAAGCTTTGCTTGAAAGATCAACTCAAGAATAACAATTAATTACTTGACTCATCAAGCTCACTATTGATAGCTAAATTCATGTATACGAGAGGGGTAGCCCGCGCTTGCGCTGCGGGCGTGTTTTTATGTATTATGTTATATTTTGTTTGGTCAGGAAAAGGTATGATAACACTAAAAGATAAGTCACCAATCTGAAAGTTTAAAAGACTGTAAAAGATAGAAAATCCTTTGCTTGTACATGAGAAATTATAAACATTGTCTCTATTTAAAAACTTAGATACACACTTCTGAGAACAAAGAAGTGTAAATTTATAAATTAAACTTGGTGCTCCTGTTGAATTTGTGAAGACAAAATTAGAATATGAAAGATGTGGTATGACTTTTTTTTTGGGGGGGGGGGGCTTTTACTCTGTGACTATACCATTACATGCAACGAAAAGGAAACCCAGTTGTCTGCAAATAGAACACCACAGCTGACATTAAACTCTCTATGGCACAGTGATTAACCTCAGAAAAAAAAATCATCAGACAACGCAAAAAAAACAAATCTAAAAAAAAGAAGCCACCCTTACAGGACGTGTGTGACTGTAATTGACTTCTTGGATGAACTGCTTGCAAAAGTAAGAAATAATCACAATTTGTCTGAAAAAATTGATACAAAACAGAAATAATAGGCAAGAACTAACCTTGGTCAATTGCTATCCAACAAAGTAGCCCCAAAAGAAGAATCGAAATGCCAAAATTGGATCAAGTACCAACATTCTTGGTACGCTAAATTTCAAGTACACAGTAGCTCCTTATAAGTTACAACTCAAGTACGCTAAATTTCTAAGTTTAAATAGTCATCTCTATAAAGTTTAAACAATCAACTCTATAATGCTAAATTTCTGAGTGAGTGATGAGAGACGCCATGAGGAGCTCTTACCCCAACATAAAGCACATATAAACAAATTCCAGCTAAGACTAAATTAAAATTGCAGAATTTAGAATGTATTCAGCTGCCCTAGTACCAACATTCTTGTAAGAAATTTTAAAGTTTAAGAACAATGAATACTAAACTTATATTAAAACTTCACTCGACCAATAAAAATTATATTGTAGCCAGTAAAATACTTCTCTTATAACTTTTCCTCCTTATGATTAGAAAGAACCATTGCAAATCCAAGCATCTTGTTCATATATCATCAAACAAAAAAACTTGAATAACTTCAAATATATCATCAAAAGTCAAATATACATCTTTCATTGTTAGTTGTAATTACCTTTTCTTCCATGACAAAAACACCAGAGTCCGTATTCGCCAAATTGAAACCAATTACATCATTTATAGCAGCTTTGAATTGAGTAAACAAACAACACTCCATGGTTAACAATGAATCAAGCAAAATCTGACTCTAAAAAGGGTGAAAAGATCCATTGAACCTGAAAGGTTTGCAGAAACTGCTCTAGTTAATTCCAGCTAGTCGCTTAGTTTTACTATAGAGCTAGTTAAGAACCATAAAAAACACTGATCAATCAAATGGTTCATGAACCCATTGAAAGCTAAAAATGTGAGCGAATAAAAAAAGCTATATGGAACTTACGCATCTATAAGCAGAGAGAGGTGCGGTGGCAGCGAAGGCAACAGTGTGGTGTCTCAACAAAAGGAGAAGGGATGTTCTTACCATAGACATGAACTCAATTTTGTTAAACCTCTAAATAGAAAATGATGTTATAAAATGGAACATTGAGAATCATTCGGTGTAGGAAGCAGTGAATATACCTGTGATTCTTCTAAACCGAATCAAAGTAAAGCTGGATTGCATACTTGGTGATCAAAAAGACACGAAAGACGGTCAGTCCATACGATGCATACTTGTACCACCTAATAAATAAACATGTGATTATTTTTTTCATGTTTTGAAATAATGATCAAACCTATCAACTTGAAAAGGATTAAAGAAGGATTTTGGGTCTAAATAAGTATAACCATGCCCCCTTCCCACGGTTTGAAATGAGTTGATCAATAGTTTCGGGGGACACATAAAAAGGCCCTTTATGGGGCTTCTGAATCCGAATTGTTCCAATGTCATCCTTGATAGCCTACCATGTATAAGAGAGAGAAAATGAGAATGACAAATAAACAAATGACAACCCAAATTTGGCAATTGAACCTGAAAATAACACTTTTCTAAATTGTAAATTCTAAAACGTGAAATAATCTTTGAACTCAAAACCTCCTCATAGAAAGCAACAATGCATAATCTTAAATCCAAGGACATGGAAACAAACATTTAGTTGCAAGTAGGAAAAAGGACAAAAAATCTTCAAACAGTGCTCTTTTAATTTAAACAAAATAATAAGTTATCGTTTCCTCATATTTCCTCTACTATACCTGGAGCCGCTTCTTCGTTCATTTCTCTTAACTGACTTAGTCCTAGGTTTTTGCATCCGGAGTTGGATGGTAACCTAGAGGCCCTACTTGCGAAGCCATCTCTTTTTTCCACTACATCACAGAGTAAAATAAAGATGAATGTCAATCTTCTTGTTTGTCTCTCTCTTTTCCTTTTGGGGGAAAAGATGCAGAATCTTGACTTAGATATTGCTATGAAAAAGAAGTTTCAATCCAATAACTCCAAATGACAAAGTCTCAACACAATTTAGCTAGTAATCCATTCTTTTCTTTTTGTAACAGACATGGACAAACAGAATTGGATCAGGTTAATTGCAATTGAAAATTTTAAAAAACCTAAAACTCGGGCTAACGGATTTGGAAGCACACACCGTTAGGCAAAAAATGATGACATTCATAAGATATAAACACAAAAACAATAACATAAAATGTAAACAACAGAATACCTAGATTAGAGAAGAACACTTAATAGAACAAACAATTGGATTCAATCAATAACTCAGAATATAATAGTTTCAAAACCTGCGAATTTCACCGGAGATAAGAACGGCCAACCAAGATGCATTGAACACAACCAAAGGGAAATCGATAGGAAAACAGAATGGAGTTGAAGCAGAAGCGATTCACCAAGGGATGGGGCTAAAAAAATCTAACGTAGATTTGAAATACCCCGAACTGCATCCAGCCCGAATAAACAAAATAGAAAGGAATGGGGAAGGGATAAGGAAGGAGAAGAGAACGGAAGAGAGGGGAGTGATGATTCTTCAATTAAAAGTGGCGTTTGTACTTCTATGCCTAAGCTGCCTTTGATGCTTGATTTTGGGAGAAACGTATAGTTGTGTTAGAGAAGGGGAAAAAGACCAAAAACACTGAACAGAGACCAAACAACATTAATGCCAAAATCAAACAAAATCAAGCATTAATGCCATTAACTAACTCACACACTAACAAAACTAATGCAATGATATAAAAGGACATGGAGGGTAGAAAGACATATGGAGCTGCATAATTAACCATGTGTAAACCACCAAAAGAAAGGAAAAACGGTGGGAATAGCATTAATCACACCAAAATGTTAAAATGACACATAAGGACAATTCATTTCAAACAAAAGGGTTAAGATTAGAAGAGTTTTAAAGTAATCAGCCATTTGAGAAATGACTAAAACGGGGCAATAAGGTCATCCCAGATTAAAAGTTGAAAGGAGCAATGAGTAATTTCACCTGATTACAAACATAATAGTATGTATATATATAAGCAATTGAATAGGAGTTGAGGGTGAATCTTCTTTCCAAATCATAATATACAAATGGATCGACCTGCGTTGGTGTGTCGGGCTTTCAGAAATCTACTTCTTTGAACAATTTTCTATTCGAATTAAATCGTTTGATACGTAGGAAATTTCGAAAGTACTATGATTTTAGATGTGTTGCATCTTTAAAAGGCTATACTATTAACATTGAGCATATGCCCTAAAGTTAACAATAAATAGTAAATATTAGTTTGTACATGGACAGGTGCAATAGCTTCAATTTTGTTTCTTCCTATAAAGTGTGTAGCACTTAAACAAAAACTAAGTTTACTCTTTTCTTCATATGGACATGAAAGGCCTGAGGAGAGGTTACAATTTTAGATGATTAAGGGGGATATGATTTATTATAACATTCATGTGAAAGGAAAGGATAATTACAAAAAAGGGCTCAAGGGCAAGAACTGGCTAGAAACTAACCTAGGGTCTTCTTAGTAATTTGGCAAGTGAGAAAAGACAGAAAAGGACAAAAAAAAGTTCAAATGGAGTCTCCTCATCGATCCTTAAAAGGGGCCTTTGGTAAATTTCCTGGGTCTTTCAAATAACATTTAGTATATATATTACATAGTTATATTAAATTGTGATGTGGGCCTGTGGCCCAACTTCGAGAATAGTAACTCTGAGTGGCCTAAAAGAGAGAGAACGGTAAGAGGAAGGACCTTCGGGTGTGTCCTGAGGGACCCTCTCCGACGGTCAAATGGGTAGGATCCTAAATTGAGTGTTGGAGAGTTTGATAGGAGAATGAACATAATGAGAAATGAGAATGAATGAACAATACCTTAGCTCTATATTATATACACCTTAATTATATATGGATCTGGGCCTTGGTGGGCTTCTTTGTGACTAACGGGCCTTGTGCCCAATCTCATGGTGCTCAAAATTCAATTAATCTTCCTGTAGTAATTTTTTTTTTTTAGAATCAGAATAATTTCATTAATCAAACTTCATCAGGATTACACACGTGCAGATGAACTCCACACCAAACATAATTAGACCTAACACTGCAATGGAGCTGGGCTAAATTATGAGCAAACCTATTACAATCTCTACTAACATGACTAAAAGTAATAACACTAAAAGAAGTCATCATCTCCTTAATTTGAGAAACAAGAGTACCTCCTTCCCAAAAACTAGGCGAAGTCTTATTAACTTCCATCACATCAAGCAAACAATCACTCTCCACACAACAGTTTCTAAAACCATAATAATAGGCTAAAATCACACCAAAACGAATGGCATACATCTCCGCAAAAAGTGAATCCGGAACAAAATTAATCCTTGTTGTTGCACATAGCAAAACTTTGCCATTCTCATCTCAAACAACTACTCCCAATCCCGCCTCATTCTTATTCGAATGAAATGAGGCATCCACATTAATCGTGATCATTCCCTGGACATGTGGTATCCACAACTGTATTTGATCTCGAATAACAACCCTCTTCTGTCTAATAAAAGTCGTCTCCATCTCATGGACTAAACGAGCAGCTGTAGAACAAACATAAGATGGTGCTCGACACATGTACTCATGTAAAGCTCGATTCCTATTCAACCATATCAGCCACAGCAAAAAACCAACCACCTCCAACGATCCCAACTCTCTAGCCTTCTCAAACAAACATTCCCAAAAAGCATTCCGACAATAACTAGCTTTCCAAATGGCTCAATAGCCAAGGACATGTTGTTTCCCATACATTCTTGGAGAAGGGGCATTCAAAAAAAATGTGCAGCATGCTCTCAACACCTCCACAAACAGCACAACTCTCATCAATGTTTACCCCCTAACTCGTAACATCGTTTTCATGGGTAGGATGTTTGAAACCAATCTCCATAAAACAATTTTACTTTTGGAAGCACTAAAGCTCCCATATCAGCCTCCAAACTGGAGACCTTACGTTCAAGCCGAGTTCTTCCTTACCAAGAATATATCTCGCAACATAATATCCACTTCTTACCGAGTAGCAACCATCTCGATTTTTCGCCCAAATTAATTTATCCTTACTACCCGAACAGTGAAGTGGAAAACACATAATTCTGGTGACATCAGCATCCACAAACAGCTCCTTTAAAAGATCAAAATCCTAACAACCACTATTATCCAAAAGAGCACTAACTGGAGTCGGGTTATAAACAATTCCTGTATTGGGTGTCGGCTGGTTTCTTGGCGAATTATCTATCCATTTGTCCCTCCAAATATCAATATTAGAACCATCCCCCACCCTCCATCGACATCCTTGTCTGAAAACCTCTCTACCAGCTATTAGACTTCTCCATACAAATGATAGATTGTGTCCCAACGTAGCTTCCATGTAAGAACACTGTCTAAAATACTTTGCCTTAAGTACACGGAAGCACAAAGACTTCTCATCATGCAATAAACGCCATCCTTGCTTGGCCAATAACACTATCAAAATCCCTGAAGCCAAGGCCTCCATCAAGCTTTGACACGCACAAAGACTCCCAAGATTTCCAGTGAATCTGACGCTTGCCATCAGCCCCACCCCACCAGAACTTTTCAATGATCATGTCAAGTTCATGAAAGAAAGTCTTTGGAAACGAAAACAGCTCATTAAATAAGTCGGAATTGCATGTGCTACCGCTTGTATCATTACTGCCTTACCTATACCAGAAGCCAATTTACCACTCCATTGTTGCACCCGCTTCCAAAGCCAATCCTTAATCATTTGTAACTCTGCACGCTTAGATCTCCCTATCATAATCGGAAGGCCCAGATATTTGTCTCTATCTAACACCCGATTCACTTCCAATTTTGTCATAATCGAATTCCGTATACACTCCGGGGTATTCTTACTAAACAAAACTGCAGAGTTATCAATGTTAATCTGCTGCCCTGAAGCTAGTAAAAACATCTTCAACACTTGCAAGATAGCATCACATTCCTCTTCCTTAGCTCGAAGGAATAATAAGCTATCATCAGCAAAGAATAAGTGAGAGACATGTGGTGCATATCGAGCTACAGACACTCCCTGGATTGTACCTTCTCTCTCAGCATATTGTAACAGACAGGACAAACCCTCCATGCAAAACAAGAAAAGATACGGAGACAAAGGATCTCTTTGACGAATACCTCGAGTTGGGGCAAATTTTGTAGTAGGCACCCCATTAATTAAAACCGAATAAGAGACTGTACGCACACACGTCATAATCTGAGATACCCATCATTCATTAAATCCCAATCGCCGCATAATTCCTTCCAAAAAAGCCCACTCTACCTTGTCATAAGCCTTACTGAGATCAAGTTTCAATGCCATATGCCTTTTCCCTCCATTACGTTTATTCTTTAAATAGTGAACAGTCTCAAAAGCCACCATCGAGCTATCAAAAATCATACGCCCTGGCACAAAAGCACTCTGATTTGGCCCAATAACATAAGGCAACACTAATTTCAACTGATTCGTTAACGCTTTTGAGATAATTTTAAAAATTACATTGCATAAACTAATTGGCCGATTGTCCTTCGCAGAGCAAGGATGTTCCACTTTAGGGATAAGCACGATGTATGTATCATTAAAGTCTAGCAAATCCTCTCCATAATTAAGAAAAGCGAAAGCCATGGTACACACTCGATCCCCCACTATATTACAGAATTTTTGAAAGAAAAGCGGGGTCATTCCATCCGGTCCTGGTGATTTCTCTGGGCCCATTTGAAATGCTGCCTCCTTAATTTCCTGACGAGTAAACTCCATATCTAACTCTGCATTCATTAAGGGGGTCACTCTTCTATCCACCAATCTAAGCACTTGTTGGATATCAACATTAGACGGTCTAGGAGACTCGAAAATATTCTTAAAATGCCCTGTAATTATCCCTTCAATTTTCCTTGGATTCGTCTCCCATGTCCCCTCCTCATCATGAATGGCTGAAATAATATTTCCCTTATTACGCCTAGCAGCCAATGAATGGAAAATTTTTGAGTTTCTATCCCCTTCACGTAACCATGTCACCTTCGCTCTTTGGCGCCACATTACCTCTTCCTTATTATACAGGTCATTAAGCTCATCAATAAAACACTGTAAATCACTTGATTTTCCCCCTAAATGAGTCGTGGCATATAGAGCTGGCAAAAGCTGATCCGACTGTGGGTACCCAACCCGACCACCCGAAACCAAACCCAACCCAACCCGATTTGACCAAAAAAGTCAACCAACCCAACCCGCCCAACCCTAAACCGAAACTGACCCAACCCAGAAATGACCCGAAATTTTGGGTACCCGAACCCGAAATTACCCGAATCCAAACGACCCGAACCCTAAAATGACCCAAACCCAAAATGATCCGAACCCGATCAACCCGACAGATTAAGCCGAAATGACCCGAATTAGAATTAATTATATTTAAATTGTAAAAACTAAAAATTGTAAAATAATTATCAAACATTATATATTTGATAGTTTTAATCAAATTTTAGTATTTTATCACATCAAATCTCAATTTCATGATATTTATTGCTAATTTTTTTAGTCTTGAATTGAAAATTGAAACTATACCATTAAAATTGATTATTACAAATAATAGAAATTATTTTTACTTTAAAATATTAGAATTAAATTATATTTTTCTATTTATTTAAATATTTATACTTTAATATAATATAGTTCATATAAAAAATCAATGCCAATGAATATTTCAATTAATACAATATATTTATAAGTTATAAGTTATATAAATTTGAAGAGGTAAATAAAATGCTTTATAAGTTATAATATAAATAAAATTGATTAAATTATATTGTGTTGTTGTGCAGAGTAGTCCTCAGTGTGTGATGCAATGCAATCCCCAAAGTCTCACATTTGTTCAAATTAGGGTCTAACAGATTTTAATTTGTTTAATTTAAAAGCTTGCATTTTCATAATTTGTTTAATTTAATGTTTAATTAGTTTTAATTTGAAATAATTTACAATTAATTTTCATTAATTTAATTAGTGTTAAAACATATGCATTACATATTTAATTTATGTTAATTTAAAATTTAAATGTTGCGATTGGTTTAGTTTAAATATTTAATTTATATATTAGTCAAGGATCATCGGATCAAGTTATTGTTCAATTTTGATTCTTATATAATATATGTATACTATAAATATATATTTGTTTTTTTTAAGTAATCAATATTATTAATAATAAGGTAAGAGATTACAACAAATCAATCAAGTTTGATGTTCTAGAGACACCAGCTTGGCTAAGGAATCAGCCTAAAAGTTTCCCTCCCTAAAAACATGAACAAAAGAGACATGGTCTAAAATAAAAAAACAAAATTTGAAAGTCTATTATATAATATATATATAGTATAAATCAGAGACATGGCCTAAATATATATACTATATATATTTGTACCGATTAATTAAGACTTAAATCTCCAAGATTGGAATTATTAGTTACATTAATATATTTTACTTTGATCCTTAAATTGAACTTTTAAACCATGAAGGTATAGAACTTAAAAGTTAAAACCTTAAATAAGTTGTATAATTAATGTCAAATTTAATGATCGATATGGAAAGACTAATTGTGTTTTCTATAGTAAAAAATTAATATAAAGTTATCGAATAAATGCCACAAAAAAGAGTTAGTTGAAAGACTATTATAAAATAAAAATATTGAATTTCATATAACTATTTAAAAAAAATGTTATAACTACAATTGGAAAATAATTTTTATTAATCCCAAATTATAAGAATAGAAATAAAAGTTTTATTTAAACTTCGAGAAACGCAAACTTGAATGACTCGAATCAAATTTGAAACCCGAAATGACCCGACTATTCAACCCGAAAAAATGAACCGTAACAACCCGAACCCGAAAAGGATCGAACCCGAAAACCCGAGGTTCAAACCCGAAATTATCCGAACCGTATGACCCGAAACCGAAAACGACCCAACCCAGAATTGACCCGAACCCAAATGACCCGACATTTGAACGACCCGAACCCAACCCAACCTGAAACCGAAAATTAACTGAACCCGTATGACCCGAAATTTTCTTAACCCGAAACTGACCCAACCCAAACAACCGAACCCAAATCCAACCCGACCCGCCCATCTGCCAGTTCTAGTGGCATATAACTTTTCAAGGTCCCTCTTTTTCTTTATTATACTATAACGAACATGTCCAAAAACCTCACTATCCCGCTTCTTTAAAGCCTCAGCACAACACGAAATACATTGTTTAACATTAGTAGCTATTCCAACTTTCTTCAACAACAGTAGCTATGTCATCATGCAACAACCACATACTTTCAAACCGAAATCGTTTATTCCTACCTTTTGAAAACAGAACTGGTCTATCCAAAATATTGATAAACAAGGGTAAATGATCAGAGGCTGAAGAAACTAAAACCTGTACAAAAGAATGGTTGAAACGGTTGATCCAGCTATCTGAGGCAAAACATCTATCCAGCTTCTCAAACACTGTTTCACCTCTCACTTTCCTAGACCAAGTCATTTTTGGGCCTTGAACAGGAATCTCCTTAAAACCACAGAAATCAACTGCTTCCTTAAATTGTTCCATCTGACGATTTGCGCGTAACGCACCACCAACTTTCTCGTCAATAGACAGAATCTCATTGAAGTCTCCCACGTAGAGCCATGGTAAAGACGTCTGACCAGCCAAATTAATCAATAAAGACCAAGTCTCATGTCTTCTACTTGTTTCAAATTGCCCATAAATACCAGTAAATCGCCATTGTTCATTAGGAAGATTGCCAATGACAACATCAATTGTGAAGAAGAAAAAGAGAGAACAGAGATAGGTAAAGAATTTAGCCACATTAAAGTTAAGCCACCAACTCGACCTCTACTGCTAACAAAAAAACAATAATCATACCCCAAGCAAGAATGGATCCAGTCCATCTCATTACTTGTTCTCTTAGTTTCTGACAAAAATAAAATTTGGGGCTTATTACAATTTAACAAAGACCTAAGAACATGAACTGATCGAGAGGCCCCAAGCCCTCGACAGTTCCATACAAAACAACTCATTGTCCTTGGCAAGGGTGATCCTTAGTCACCCCTGCCATTCCACATTCCGTACAGTAAAAATAATCATCTAACTCACGCCCTGACTCCAACGGAATAAAGTCAGCAGCCTCCTTGTCACCAACCTTTCCTGTCTCCGCATCCAAAACTGCATCAGCTTGTGTGTCCTCCTTCTCTCGTGACCTCTTCGCAACTCCATCTTCAACAGACATTCTGCTCTCTTGTGTTGAACCCCTCTTCCTGCCATTAACGAGATTCATCTGAGGCCCAAGACACTGAAAAAAATATTTATCAGTGACTCGTGCCACTTTTTTCCAGCGTCGGGGTTGCTTCAGGGTCGAGGTAGTCGCCGCACCGAAAACAAAAGGTGAAGTTTTAGCCAATTCCGCCAGAAGCTGTCGAACCTCAGTGGGCAGAGGAGACGAATGCGATTCCTCTTGCTTTAAAACAGCCCTCGCTTTCTTCTTAAGATGTTGGAGCCCACTATCATTTTCCTGTTGAGCTAAAGTTGGAATTGGGCAAGCACTCTGGCCCAGAGTTTGTTCCATCCTCTGATTGGGCCCACCAGCAGCTTGTGAGCTTGTTCCCAAACACACCTTACTAGGCCCAATACTTGGGATAGTTCTCAACCCATTAAAAGCCAAGCCCTGATCTTTTGAACTACTACCACAATCACCCTCCAAGAGAGGAGTCTCTGCCATCCCCTCTGGCAACAATTGCTGTTGAATAGCCATAAAACGTGCTGCAAAATCTTCTGAATTCCTAAGCGCTCCCATTTCAGCTCCTTGCTTCTCGGCATGACATACGAAATTTCGGTTCAAATCACGAAACCTACTAGAGTTAACCTCTTGCTCACCCGACAATTGCTCCACGTTTTTGGACCTAATCTTTGACACAATCTCACACGATCTCTCCTCTGCAGCAATAGCACACGCTGCCACTCGACCCCGCAATAGCAAGCTTTCCACATGCTCCTTGAAACCACCTCGCTAACCCAGAGCCAACATCGAACTGCCACAACCCTTTAGTTTCAAGGCCGCACCAGTGGTCATGGAAGCCCCCAGAACTGGCATCTTACCCTCCCGTTTTGAATCCCCAAACACAGTCTTGGCCTTTGCTCCATCGGGAGAAGCCCTCGCCGTTCTAATCACCGGTGTTTCTGCTTTGAGACGATCAAAAAACCTCCTAATTGCAAAGCCATTCTCCTTAATTTGAGCAACTCCTTCCGGGTACTCACCTTCATGATGGTCAAGTAAGCCACACACGTAGCAAAAATCCGCCATTCGTTCATATCGAAACTCTACCTCCAAATCTCCAGCTGCTGTTGAAACAGTTGTTCCATCTTTTAAAGGAATTAAAAGATCCACCTGAACTCTGATCCGCATGAACCGCCCTCAGTTTGGATCAATATCCATGACTGTGCCAATCGATTCCCCTACAGCAATTCCTACCTGGTCATTTTGAAGCCTGAGAGGCAAGTCAAACACTCTCACCCAAAATGGGCATGAATTGAATTGAATGCTTTCCGGCGGTTGAATTCCATCGTATTCTCTTAAAACCAGTAAAGCTTTCTTAAACAACCAAGGTTGTCACAAAGACACGGTCTTTCTCCAGAGCATCCTCAAATTGGAAGACAAAGAGCCGATCTCCCACCTCCTGCACAACTAAATCGCCCACCAATTTCCATGCTTGGTGTAACACATTCCTCATACCATCAACATTTGTTGGTTTTTTTAGCATCAATTTCCCAATTAGACAATGCCAAACCTCATTGTCATCAGCAACAACATCTTCAATGACAACTTTCCCCTTATCTCTCTCCTGGAGCGATAGTTGAGAACACATATTGGAAAGAGCCTCTCCAGCCATGGTAGTTTGTACAGCACTCGTAACAAGATTAAAACAAGAAATTTTGATAACACTCGAGAAACCAAACAGGTAGTATAAGAACAGAAAAGCCAACACCCGAATATAAAGTCTTGTCTCTGCATTTTGAATTTGAAAACGAGAAGAAAGAGGAGGATAACGATATCGACAAATCAAAACAATTTCAAACCAAAAATCCTCACAGAATCCCCAACGGACAAAAGAGGAAAGAAACCTGTATTTGAACAGGAATAAACCACCACTAGAGAGACCTAGGGGGAGAGGAAGACACAGAGAGAAACAAGAGATAGCTAAACCCTTTTTTTTAAAAAAAGTAAGTCATAAGATTGCCTCAAACTTTTCTTTTTTTTTTGAAGATGATGCTTTTAGAGTGCCTTGTATAAGGATGTAGTCAATCTTGAAGTCTTATCTACCTAAAAAGAAAAGTCTTCCTGTAGTAATTAATTGATGCATTAATAAGACAAGAAGTATAGAAGCATTTAAGCCAATCAGGCATAGCCCAATAATAGCTAGGACCGCCACTATCAATGTTCAATCCCCATATTGTTGTGCTGAGATAGCAAATGTTCACCTTCCAAATCAATGTTAAATATTTTTAAAACCGGGCCGATTAGTGAACTGGTAAAGAGTCTAGATTCCAGTTATTGGCAGGCCGGTTCGGTTAGTGTATTTATTAGTTTTTTTTTTTTTTGAGAATGAATTGATTTCATTATAATGCATCCGGGTTACAAACATCAGGTGGCAAAGACCTGTACCGCACACAAGTTACAAACTTTGTTAAAGCAAATTTTGTTAACCTATGAGCACAAACATTAGTTTCTCTCTTGACATGAACAAACAAATTGTTATCAAAAGAACCAACTAACTCCCGAATCTCATTTATAAGACATGCACCCTCCTAGTTACATCTATCTTGACTCTGAATTGCCGAAATTGCTACAAGACAATCGCTTTCAATAATACAGCTTCTAATACCCTCTGCACTAGCCCATTGCACTCCCATTCTTATAGCTAAAACCTCGGCATACAGGGAGCTTAGTACAAATTGCTGGAAAGACGTTTTGCAGCCCAGAATTTCACCACTTGAACCCCACATAACCACCGCCAAACCAGCCATTTTCATCGAATTCTCATAAGTCACATCCATATTAAGTTTAATCACCCCTATAGGAGGAGCTTTCCATCGAATTGGCAATCGATCAATCGCATTGACAATAGAAGTCTGGGAAAGCTGCTGCATATGATAATTTATACTCCTCGATATCGCTTGAGCAATACCACAAGAAGCCTCATGAAGACATATATTTCGATTGTACCATATCAACCAACAAGTGAAGAAAACCCTTTCAATTGAACCGAATTGGGAAGCCTTTTGAATCAATCTCTGCCACATATCATCCATGTTAGCCCATGTTCTTTGATAAGTCAGTATCCAAGGACATTGCATATCCCAAAGAGTCCTACTAAAATGACAGAGAAAAAACAAATGCTCCACATTTTCCCTTTCAACTCCACAAGTCACATATTCATCATCTAAAATCATACCCCTTTGCTGCAGATTTGATCTAATTGGAAGGATTCCTTTGACTAATCTCCACATAAAGAAATGAACCTTTGGATACACCCTGGACTTCCAAATACTGTTCCACAAAGGCAGCCTCTCCAGAATCGAATTATTATTCCGCCCAAGGACATCTCTGGCTACAAAATAACCAGATCTAACAGAGAAATTCCCCATTGGGTCAGAGTTCCAAAGCAAAACATCATTGTCAACATGAATCGGGATAGGAAGACCTCGAATTATACAATAATCCTCATAAACAAATACCTCCTCCAACTTATCCAATTGCCATGATCGACTTTGGTGATCAATAAACTCAGATACCCTCGTATAAGGTAAGGGCGATATCGGATGTTTCAATCTCGGTTTAAAAGATGGAGCAGAATTTATCCACTTATCATGATAAGCTCTCACTGTAGCACCACTTCCAATTCTCCATCTACATCCCTCTTCAAGGATAGCTCTCCCAACTAGCAAACTTCTCCATAAAAAAGAAAGATTTCTTCTTTAGTGTTTTTTAGTGTTTTATGTTATACTTTTTAAATATTAAATATGGTGGATGCATATCAATTAAAAATATTTGGTGTAGTTGTATAAACATACATATCTGGTAAATTTGGTTGGTCAATGGTTTGAAACCCACTACACCCAACTATGTTTTCACCATTTTTTAACTTTTAAACTGGTTCAATATTTTTTCACCTTTTTTAAACATTTAAACTGGTTCAATCCCGGCCCAATTCAGTTTCTAACATTTTATCCGGAGCGTATAGGTTACCGTTTCTCAGTTGAATCGGTCCGAGACCCAATTCAGTTTCTAACCTTGTTTATTCGAAGCGTATAGGTCACCGATTCTCAGTTGAATCGGTCCGACCAACCGATCTGATTTGAAAAATCATGCTCCAAATGGAAGAGATTTGTTTCAAATGAAATTCAGTACGCCATGCGGAACACATACCCAACCATGACCCTAATTCACGCAATTGGGTAAAAACTATTTGTTTTAATGATTGACTGTGGTTCAATCAGTGTGAGAAAGATGCACATCTTCATATTCGACTCCTACGGAAAACTGATTTATGATCTAGTCCAATAAATTAGTAGGAGTAATTTTTTTTTTTGGTTAAAATTAGTAGGAGTATTTTGCTTCATGGATTATTTAATAAAACTAATTATAGTTTTATGCTTTGGACATGTTGGCTATTTGCATTTAATTAGTATCTTCGACAAAGACAAATGACTAACTCAAAAGAAATTGCAATGACAAAAAAAAAATGTTGCCAGGGTTATGGTTGACTTCCTTGCCGTAGGGTGCAAGGGTCTATGCAACTAGGAAGCATCCGCTTTAATCTGGATCAGATCATTTTCTTATAAAATAAACAGTCAACTAAAATATTCCTTGATGGAAATTAAAATAACAAATATATAATCATCAACTCACTCGAGGCGGAATCTTGAATTGCTTTGAGACCATGTATATATTCTTTTGTATGCAGACATAAGTTCTTCAGTTCTTCTCCATATCTTCATTTTTCACTTTCTTTTGACAGAACTCAGATTTAATTAGCCAAAAAAAAAAGTTATGGCTAGTGCTACAGTTGAAAATGGAGGGATATTGCAAATTAATGAATTAATGATGCTTGAGGAAAACCCAGACCCAAAATCTAGACTTAAACAGGCTAAGAAGGTGCTGGCAAGCTTACGAGAAGATCAATGGCAAGTCTATGAAAGACTAAGGCAGAGAGAGGTTGGTCTAGCAATATCTTCATCACCATTCATTCATAATTTGAATTCAATTCTTAACATTAAATTTGTTTCATAACTCAAAAGAATTAACCTTTTTTTTTGGACATTGTCAACAGGAAGAAATCCAAGCTTATAAATTATCCTGCTTAAAAAGAAGAGAGGAGGATTTCAGAAGGATGTGGAGTGATAGAGGGGAGAAACTTGCTTCATTAAAACGAGACTTAGAGAAGCTCACTTTTGCAAACAATGCATACAAGGACAGAGCTATCAAATCAGAAGACAAGATTAACAACTATGTAAATATCCTGATCTATATAATAGTATTATTTTTGTGTTGATACTTTCTTTCTTTTTTTCTCCTTCTGGGGGCCTTCGCCTTATGGGGGACTCTGTTTTTGATTCAGAATTTGCATTTCCGAATGCACCATGGAACCAATAACATGAAAAACGAAAAGAAGGTGTTGAAAGAGATCAATGTCAGCTGCCAGAAGAAAGGAGATGATTCAACTCTATCAGTAGATGAGATTAGCATTCGTGTAAGGCAATATAAAAATGAATTTCTTATTACTAAAGGGTTTATTTGCATTGATAATTATATGTTTTTCATTCTGCAAACAGATACAGAATTTGCAGTGGGGTTATTACTACCCAAGAAACATGGTTAGCGAAAAGCAAGTTATCGAAGAGATTCATAAGCTGAAATTGGCACGGGATAAAGCCATTGCTAATGCTCCTGTGAAGGGGAAATTTTGGAATTCTTTACCTCCGAAAAATGTTATCAAACAACAAATAAAGGTAACAAATATATACAAGTCTTTCAACGAGTTCTACTAATTGAAATTGTCAATTAATGAAATTGCTAATGCTTTTCATTTTGTTACAGATTATGGAAAAGGATTCAATGGATGAAGACAGGAAGAAGCATTTGCGGCTGAGAGCTAAAATTGAGGTGCTCAAGCAATCAATAAGTATTGAAGCAAAGAATGATATAGATTCTTTGAAGAGGCAATTGTCACATATAGAAACCAAAAAAGAAGAAGCTTTAAAAGTTGTTCTTGATTTGATGTATCCTCAGTATTGAATTTCACTTTTGCATGTTTGAAAATTGAAATTGAAATGATTTGATTGAGCTATTAAATGTATTTTATCTCACTAGTTAATTAAGCTTTGCTTGAAGAACAACTCAAGATCTGCAGCATTTGGATATTCTGAACCCATTTAGCTTATTACTGAAAGCTTTGTAGATTTTTTGAATGGTTTTGCACTTGAAATTGGACTTGAAACAAAAACGAGTGCAGTGAAAATGAGCCAGCTAACTCAAAAACTACAGAAATAAGATTTTGAGTGCAGAAAATGAAGTAAACAGAAACAGATTGCAGAAACTAAATGAAATCTGCAGAAACAGGAAAAGTGCAGAATTGGTTTTGATATACCATAAACTTCCATTAGAATTTAAGGAGTTTTACAGCCATAAAAGCCCAAAGCATCAGGTATAAAATCTGACAAAGCATCCTTAAATGTAACAAATCCTTAACCATTTAGAAAATATAAATAAAATCCTCTATGTCAGGGGTTCTTGCACTTCATCTTGAGCCAAAAAAACTTCTGAACAAAACATTTAACTGTCACAAACATACCGCTGTACTCCCATAGGTTGCTTTTCACACATCTTTCTTCACAAGGATTTGGTCTTGGTGACAAATTGACAAATCAATGCAAAGCATCTTGCTTCACTTCATAAGTTAGAATACCAACGCTACAATTTCATTAATGTCAAAAACTAAAGAATAAGGCAGCTTGAACTCGTAATTACATCTCAAGAGGTGAATGGATTACAGAGAGATCTACCATTACTAGTTGAAGCTGCATGAATATACTGTTGGACATATATGAGATATGTCCTAATATTTCAAAAGGCAAATACCCACATTGTAAAAATACAAGAAGCATTTTCCACCCTTTAAATGTTGTAACGGTTTTCAAACTTAAATGTTATAACCGTTGGAACGTTTTTACTTAATGTTCTTAATTTCTTGTCTCCTCATAAATCACCAGATTGTAACTCCTCATTTTCTCTCCTATAAATAGCCTTCTCTCATTCCATATCAATACACCTATTCAGAAAAACTTCTTTCTACGTTCTGAATTCTCTCCGTTCTTCCTTTTGCTGGGTTTTATTATTTCCTGTGGTTCCTGTTATCCTCTGAAATTCGGAGAAGAGCTTGTTTAATCCTGGGGGATAACCGAGTCTAATTAATAGCCGGAAATTATCCTTTAGGACAGTGTCCTTGAACACGACTCAAGCTATAATTTTGTTCAAATATTCCAACAATCTAAAGGATAATTTACCTCTTGGAAAGCTTCAATTACTAATTTACATCTACGTATTTTAAGATAAGTCTTTCCTTGAGTTTAATTTCTTAAGTTTTCTTATTATTTAATTTCGGCTTGATATTGGTTTCTTGATTCTCTTTTTTGTTGCCTACATCAAATCTACAGAATTCTCACCGAATTCTTTTTGTTTGGAAAAGTCTTCAATTTTTGTTTCAATTGAAATTTGTAGTCAAAGTTTTATTGGAAACCAATCACTATTCCAATTTTTCTAATTCTCGGGTTTATTAAATTCTTGTCTTATTGCTAAGAATTCTTTGAACTTTTTTTTTATTTTTATTTTATGTTCCTTACAATGAGCATCTGGTATTTTATTTTTTAGTTTTGAGAGGCTGCACTCTTGAGGCAATAGCTGGAAAATTTGCAGCATAACCATCAACAACCGATAGGTGAACAGTTTTATGGATTGAGCGAAGACCTGCAGAATCTAGAAAACCAATTGGAGATGAGTTTTGAGGGGTGCTCGTATGTAAAAGGAACAGATGTTAACTGATGAAATACAAGAATTGAGCCGAAGGGTCTTTACCAAACAACATCATCTGCAAAATCTTTATCTCTTTCTCTACGACCTACAGTGGAATCTTAAATTCCTTGTCTTGGAATTTGAAGATAAGGCCCTCTCTTGCTTTAATTACAGTGTTTCAATTTTTCTCTCTAATATATAATTTTCGTCTTAATAATTCATTATTCACCATATCTTCGAATGTAGATGGAAAGTACAAAATCTGCTATCTTAGCTGATAAGGGGCTGCGTAGAGAAACAACCACAATGAAAAGCTTCCTAGAATATGTATGGTAACAATTCTACTTTGAAGGCAAATGAAGCTCTCTCTTTAGCTATGCCAGGGGAACTTGCAGGTGTTCACAAAGCTTGGAAAAATGGAAAGCTTTCATGGAAAAGGCTTGTTAAGCCAGCCGAGAATCTTGCTCAAAATGGATACAAAATTTCATCATCATTTATTCTTGCAAGTGGCCACCTGGGTTTTGTTTTTATTAATATGTTTTGCTTTTAATTTTTGTTTTAGCAATTAGCAAAAAGCCTTCTGACATCTTAACATTTGCGAAGTTTTAGCTTT
Source organism: Corchorus olitorius (assembly GCA_001974825.2). NCBI lineage: Eukaryota > Viridiplantae > Streptophyta > Magnoliopsida > Malvales > Malvaceae > Corchorus > Corchorus olitorius. The sequence goes on from AWUE01013268.1 coordinate 57,510, forward strand.
GGCATTCCACAGGATAAGGTAAATAGCAAATAGCAATGACAATTGCTTGAAGGAGGATCTTTTGGAATTGCAATGGCTACACATGTGTCGCCAATAGAAAGGAATGAATGGAAGTTACCACTTACCATGCTTGTACATGATCCTGCAGATTGCCAATCCATTAAAGAGTTGAGGAGGTTCAAGGGCGTCTCAACATCAAGATGTTGCAAATTATTATGAGGGTAAAAAGAATCTTATATTTTATTGATTCTACATTATTAGTCTCTAATATTTAAAGATTATTGTTTCAGTAACCAGGAAATTTTACATCTACATGCAAAAATGATTTTGGGAATGACAATCCTGCTTCACTAAGAACCCTTGTGGTTAAAGCAGATGACTTCAATGAGTTTCCCAAGATGGTCAATGTGAATGAGTGATTATCCTCTTACACCTTAGTAAGAGATGTGGAGAAGTGGCAGTTTAACTTGGTGACTCTTTTTTGTTACATTGGATATGAAAAGCCCTTCTCAAATGAGACATTGACATTAATATTTACCTCTTGGC
>AWUE01013270.1:0-15732 GCA_001974825.2 Corchorus olitorius
TTCGACTTTATCTTTATAATTTTTACACAATATATTTACAAAGGTTTTATAATCTGTAATTTTGATTATATAAGTGATATTAAGGCATTATAATAAAATTGATTTAGTCATATACAACGTTAATTGGAATCCAAGTATATGCCAACTAAGTAATTTTTTATGGCATTATTACATGAATTAATATATTTGTAAAGTTCAAATTTCAAACAAAAGGCACAAAGTCTTAGAACAAATGAAATACCTTCTCATCAACAATAATCATTTCCTTACTAATTATCTTATATGTGTCTCTATTGTCGAACACATTCCAAAGCCGGCATACTCTCACCCTGACCTTCCAATCTTCACGTGTCGAATTTAAATCGCTGATAAAATTGCAATCACCGGAAGCTACAAAACTGTTTGGGGGCAAAAAAGAGTTATATATGTATTTAAGAAAATATATATGGAATTGATTTAGATTGGCTCAAAAAATTACTTCATGTTGAGAAGCGAGAGGATTGAGAGCAAATAGTACAATTTCGATATAATAAGAATATATATAATATTATAATAGGATAATAGGTGAAGGGGGAGGGGGGTAATAGGATTGGGAAGTTGAAGTAGATTTTGGGATTATAGGATGACAAAAGCTCAAAAGTAGTAACCTGAAGAAAACAAAAGAATGGAGAGCAGCAAAGGATTAGACCACACAAAAAATTTATAGTGGAGAAATTGACATAACGTTAAAATTCAATATATGCCCCAATGTAATAATAACATTAATATTCTTTTTTATAATCATATTTTTAAAAAATTGACTAATAATGTTAAGAATTAAACATAAAAATTAACATATAGAATTGAATAGTTAATAAATTTGAATATAACGTTAATAACGTCAACAATTAAAGTTGTAGAATTGAATAGTTAATAAAATTGAATATAACGTTAATAATGTTAACAAATTAAAGTTGTATAATTGAATAGTATACTCTATACAATGTTAAAGTAAGGATTGAGTAGTACACTCCAAATTAAATATAACGTTAATTGAAATTTTCTAAAAGCATTAAAAATGATTAAGGACAATGATAACTTGGCACATTAACTCCCTAAAAGGAGTCAAAAATACATATATACTAGCAATATGCCCTAGCGTTGCGAGGGTCGTGCTTAGAATTTCTATTAATCATTTAATTATTTAAAAATGATAAATTTTTATATATAGTTATGATTTCTTAAAAATTATATGTATTATATTTTAAAAATAATGTGGAGAGTATTTTACTAAAAAAAATGGCAAGCCAAATGAAATTACACACATAGGTGCATATATAAAATATAAGAAATTGCCATCTATAGTTGCAAAATATATATAATGACCTACCTATAAGCTATAACTATATGGTATATTAAATACTTTTTTATATACTGAAAAAAAAAACCCTAGCTAGACTCGTAATATGTACGATACATTCCATATGTATTTATCCATTTGATTTATGAAATGATTACTTGTAAGAAGATTGATATCATTTTGTAATAAAAAAGAGTCTTGGATGCGTTTCAACCAAAATTATAATGTGTTGAATACTTTGGTTAGTAAGACATGAACTTTTCATACAAATAATTCTCCAACGTTGCACCTAAAGTTAACTTGAAAATTAATGAATAATGATAATCACTCACCAAACCAAGTGCATTGCTTTGTAATCTGGATATATACCGGGCGGGAGACAAAAAAAAGTTAACTTGAAAATTAATGAATAATGAAAGTTTTTCATCTGATTAATAAAATGAAAACAATTGGAAATCAAAGAAAAATCTAAATAATCTAATGAGAGGACTTTAAGAAAATGATTCATTCATCTTCTTAATAGATGCATTGTGACTCTTGAAGGAAAAATATTGATATATGAGCAACAACTTTGAAAAAAAAAATAAGGACTACTATATTTTTAGGTAAGTGAATAGTTTTTACAAATAAAATTTAAGAAGAAATACAATCCAGAATTAAAACATTAAGGAGTTTTGCTATCCACACCAATAATTCATATGTTAATTCTAAATTATATATTGAGTTAAAGAATACCCGCTAACCCTATTCCATCTGTCTTGACATGAGGAAGGAGAAAAAGAAGAGAGGAAAGTAATCTTGGTTGCCTCTATGTAATATGTCATTGGTGAAAAATCCAAAGCATTAGTTATAGGATTGTGCATCTCCCTTGACGTGAAACTTTATGAGTCCTTGGAAACCTATATCAAGGCTTGTAGTGTAGCAACTTCTTCTTCCACCATCTCAATATTCCCATGTTTCTCAAATTTTGAAGAGAACAACCCATAAATGACATTGTGATTCTCTTACAACTAATCTAATTTCTCCATTTTCACAGGAGTTGTCAAAGAAGTACTTATAGACACAATACAAAATTGTAACAACAAAAGGGATTTAATAAGAATTAATACATAATAATAAATAAAAGGTATATAGAGCAATCATAACTTCCAAAATAAATAAATAGGCAAAATAAAGGTGATTTAAATAATGGGAAGTTGGAAATAAGACATTGAAATAATATTAATAATAGTAACTAATAATAGTATTATTACTTTATTTTAGTGTAATATCTAAGGCTACAAAATAATTAATTCAATTAATAAAATATATATTGTAACAATAACCTTAAAGACGCAATTGTTATTTGGCAACAGTCAAGAATACATATATATATATATAGATAAATATATATATATATACTAGCAATATGTCCTCGCGTTGCGAGGGTTGTGCTTAGAATTTCTTTTAATCATTTAATTATTTAATAATGATAATTTTTATATATAGTTATGATTTCTTAAAAATTATATGTATTATATTTTAAAAATAATGTGGAGAGTATTTTACATAAAAAATTGGCAAGCCAAATGACATTACACACATAGGTGCGTAAAATATAAGAAATGACCATCTATAGTTGCAAAATATATATAATGACCTACCTATAAGCTATAATTGTATGGTATATTAAATACTTTTTCTTATATACTGAAAAAAAATAAGTTTTTTTTGAAAGAGTGACTCTTCAAAAAAAAAAAAACCTTTGCTAGACTCATAATATGTACGATACATTCCATATGTATTTATCCATTTGATTTATGAAATGATTACAAGTATAGAAGAATATCAATATATCATCTTGTAATAAAAAAGAGTCTCGGATGCCTTTCAACCAAAATTATAATGTGTTGAATACTTTGGTGAGTAAGACATGAACTTTTCATACAAATAATTCTCCAACGTTGCACCTAAAGTTAACTTGAAAATTAATGAATAATGAAAATCACTCACCAAATCAAGTGCGCTGCTTTGTAATCTGGATACATACCAGGAGGGAGACAAAAAAATGTTAACTTGAAAATTAATGAATAATGAAAGTTTTTCATTTGATTAATAAAATTAAAACAATTGGAAATCAAAGAAAAATCTATATAATCTAATGAGAGGATTTTAAGAAAATGATTTATTCATCTTCTTAATAGATGCATTGTGACTCTTGAAGGAAAAATATTGATATAGGAGCAAAAACTTAGAAAAAAAAATAAGGACTACTATATTTTTAGGTAAATGAATAGATTTTTAGAAATAAAATTTAAAAAGAAATACAATCCAGAATCAAAACATTAAGGAGTTTGGCTATTCACACCAATAATTCATATGTTAATTCTAAATTATATATTGAGTTATTGAATGCTATAACCCTCTTCTATCTGTCTTGACATGAGGAAGGAAGAAAAAGAAGAAGAGAGGAAAGTCATCTTGGTTTCCTCTAGATAATATGTCATTGGTGAAAAATCCAAAGCATTATTTATAGGATTGTGCATCTCCCTTGACGTGAAACTTTATGAGCCCTTGGAAACCTATTTCAAGGCTTGTAGTTTAGCAACTTCTTCTTCCACCATCTTAATATTCCCATGTTTCTCAAATTTTGAAGAGAACACCCCATAAATGACATTGTGATTCTCTTACGACTAATCTAATTTCTCCATTTTCACAGGAGTTGTCAAAGAAGTATTTATATACACAATACAAAATTGTAACAACAAAAGGGATTTAATAAGAATTAATACATAATCATAAATAAAAGGTATATAGAGCAATCATAACTTCCAAAATAATTAAATAGGCAAAATAAAGGTGATTTAAATATTGGGAAGTTGGAAATAAGACATTGAAATAGTATTAAAAATAGTAATTAATAATAGTATTATTACTTTATTTTATTGTAATATCCACCGGTACAAAAAAATTAATCCAATTAATAAACTATATATTATAACAATAACCTTAAAGACCTAATTGTTATTTGGCACATTAACTCCCCAAAAAGAGCCAAGAATACATATATATATATATATATATATATATAAACATATTTATCAACTTCTCCTCCAATCTAGTGGCTGAGAGGGAGGAGAAGACATGTAAGAAACTCGTCCTCCCACACTCTCTACCTCCTTTCCTTGTAAACCTATGAAAAAAAAGGAAAAAAAGTTACCATCACAAGCGTTGATAAAAACTTTGGGATGAGAAAAATGCTAAACTTCAACCCTAGTTACTTTTTCTTAGTCTTAAAATTAAAATAGGTGTTGATTACAAGAACGTCTACCAACAAATTGTTGATTTGATCGTTGTTCTTGTCAATTCAAAAATCCGGCTCAACAATAAGGTAAATAGTTTTCTTCCTTGTTGATATATTAAATTGTTCATAATGATATTTCTCTTTTTAACTGGGATGTTAATAGGTTGAAATTTACTTGATAAAGAAAAAATATCGAGTTCAACACCCTAAATCCCCTAAATGTATAAGTCCCTTCCATAGATAGTAATTTCACTACCCAAATCCGCCCTATTTCCAGTTATCTCTTTTTAAATTCGCCATAAACGCAATTTGGGCAGGTCAGATTTTCACCTATATTCAGCCCACCGTCATCCCTTTCTAACTATTGATGGACAAGTAGCCACCAATCCCTTTGGGGATTTACAGATCCGTCGGACTTTCACCTATGAATTTTTTGAACTTATAGATCGCTTACCAATTAGGGTCTGTGGAGACTCGAATTCAGGTTCCACCCATCATAAGTCTAAGCCTTTACCCTTCTGACAAACTGATTGGCTTGTCTTTTTAATTTAAAACTCAATAACAATTAATTCTTTTACTATTGATTCTTTCTCTATGTATCCCTTCCTAACCATTTTAATTGGAAGAAAAATCAGATTTGAAGAAAAGTTTGAGTTGAAGGAATCATATTTCTAAATAGTATACCGAACCCAAACCCCAGCCCGAGCCCATCTATTTGCGTTGATCTAATTCTAAAAAGGGAAATTCCACACAGCCCAAAAAATTGACCCGAATTTTGTATTTTGTCCCCCATGACGTCATGAATAGTCATCCCATGTTATTTAGCAAAACTCCACTCAAGTAGTGGTGAGACTAGTCTGCTGGAGTAACCGTGGAAGAATACGTCATAGGACCAAATTTCGGGTCAATTTTTCGGGCTGTGTAGCAAAACTCTTCTAAAATTCTCTTTGTTTGTTTATTTTGGTTGGAGTGTGACCAAATCAGCAACTCCGACTCACCTTCCCAAACGCAGACACCTCAAAGTCCAAATATATCAGGTTTTTCATGTTGCTGCCATTGAAACAAACTCAAACAAACTCAAGAGACAAGCAAGCAATGAGTGATGAAAAAGGACGTTTCATTTTTGGAAGTCCAGATAGAATCAATGGCTCCTACCTGTCTTCTCCTACAAACTCTGTCTGTTTCTTCGCTCCTTCTCATGCAAAGCTCTACCTTCAATTACTTATATATAAACCCAAATCCCTTAAAGAGCGTGATTCCTCTATTGGATTTTCCTATAAATTAAAGACGATCAAGTGTAAAAGTATAAAGAAAAAGAATAATTCAAAAGAAAAGAAATTAAAACGCAATCTCTCCCCGGCAATGGTGCCAAAATTGTGATCGGTCGTTAGCGAAATACAAGATAAAATCCCCACAAAATCTAACTAAGGTAGCTAGGGTAAGTAGGGGTCGAACCCACAGAGAGAGGATTGGTTAACTTCTTATCTAATCAATTATACTAAAAATGCTAAAGTAAATAAGATTAAAAATATAACTAAGGAGAATTAAATCTATATTAACTAACTAAGAAAACTAAAGCAAACTATAATCAATTAAAGAGAACAATACATAAGAGAAACCTAAATCAATATATAAAAGAGACCTCCAACATAGGATCAATATCACTCTTGACAAATTGACATGGATCATCGATATCAAAAGATTATGAAAATTACGGATAGCTTGCCTGGCATTAAAAGGTGAATTTTAATTCCACTAATTACCAAATTAGTTAATCTTACTCCGTCAGGTCCAAAGATTAACCCTATTATTCAAGATTCCATACTATCACGCCTCAGAGTCATGAATAAAGCATTAAGTTCATGTAATTTAAACAAGCACAGATCATGATAAGGCTATCACGTTACAAATCAATCATTAATACTTAAATCTCTTGAAACAAATTATGAGTTCTCAATCAATTGCTACTAAGTAGTCAAATCACTACTACCACGCCTGTGATTTAACCTAGCATATGTAAGCTAAACTTCTCAAGAAAGAACTGGTTAGAATCCATTAAAATAAAGCAAACATGTCATTAAAACAGAGAATTACGAAATACCAAAAAGAATTCATATATAAGCATAGAATCAGTCACGCCCCGACCCGGAAGTCGAGCGTGAACAACCGCCACGTTTCCTTGAACTACGTGCTGCGCGTCACACGTATCCAAGTTATCCCGAAGCGTCGATACCAGATCAAAACAATAAAAACGGGAACATAGAATAAATTTCAAATTCTCAAGTTCACAAATCAGAGTAAAAGCGGAACCGTCAAAAACCGAACTAATAAAAGTATTCTGATAAATCGAAAACCAAGTCAAATCCAAATAGTGAGTTAGTAATCAAAAACAAGGCACGGGGAATGACAATGAACAGAGACAATGTGATCGGTCGTCAGCAAATCATAAAAATAAAATCCCAACAAAATCCTAACTAAAGCAGATGGGGGAAGTAGGGGTTGAACCCACAGAGAGATAGGTTATATATCTTTTTCTTAAATCAATCAAACAATTTGAAGAGAACTTTTATAGTGAAATTAAATCTAATCTAATTAACAATTAAAATTAACTAAGGAAGCAATCAAGAAAATTAAAGAAAACAATTAACAAGAAAGCAGTGAATAATCAAGAAAACATCTAATAAAAACCTCCAACGTAGAATTAATATCCCTCTTGACAATTATAACATGGATCATTGATTACTAAAAATTATGAAAACAAAGAATAGCTTGTTGGAATTAAACCCTAAATCACCTTAATTAGATAAGATTACTCGTCAAAGCTTAAATTACCCCTTTTTCCTCCTAACTAATCAATTACCAGTCAAGCCTTAAAGATTTGCTAGGAATCAAAGCATTAAGAACTAGTAATTTATACAAGCACAAAGAGCAATTTCTCACTCAACGTTCCTTATTTCCCTTGGAAGGAGTTTCCGCTCTCAACCAATTGCTACAAACAACCAAGCCTGGACGTCAATCCGCGACTTGATCTAGCTAATGTTAACTTAATTTATCAAGAAAGTGCCGGCTCAATCCATCAAAACAAGCAACATAGAATTAAAACAGAGATCAAAGGAATACTCTAACAATTATCATATATAAGCACAAAATCTCACCATTATATAAGTCAAGAGATCAATTAAATTCTACATTGGAGAAAAGAAAAGGATTACTCACTCATGAATTGAGTGAGCATCCAAAGAAAAAGAAGAAAAACTTATCTTATGGATGGGAAGAGGGGGCGACGGCACTAGGGCTTTTGTCCTCCAAATCTTCAACAATTCTACCAAATACAATTTCTAGATCTATGTGTACATTGAAAAACTAGACCTAAGGTGGCTATTTATAGTGGAAATAACCCTAGGTAATCCAATTCTAAGTAGAAAAAGACTCTAGGACGGTTTGGGGTCTAACTTAGACTCTAAGTCTTCCTAGAGTAGAATCCAAGTTAAAATAGGATCCTGGAATTTTTCTGGATTCGAGCAGGAACTTCGACAGCAATTTTGGGCTTGAAAACGGCAGAATTGAGTCTTGGACTTCAAATAAAAGTTGTAGATCTCGGAGTTAGCTTTCCAAAGCCTACTCACCTGCCTAAAACGGAGGCCTGAGCAGAAAGTTATGATTTTTCTACCAAAACTGCGCTGAATCCTAATCCTATTAGGACTAGAAACGGGAATAAGCGGAAATTGGATATTTTCTTGGACATATGCGGCACAAATTGGATTTTTAATTCCAATTGTGGGCTTATATGGGCTGAGTATTTTCCAATATAAAATATCCAAAATTCCAAAGCTTCCGGGCTTAATTCATGACTTGTCTTCAATCCTTCGAAATTAAAGTTCCAATCTTCAATTCTTGCTCTTTGAAATAATTCTTCAAAGTCTTTAAATCTTCAAAATTATCTTCAATGAGTCTTCAAACACGAGTTTCGAATCTCCAAATCTATACTCAAAATTGCTATGCTCAAATCTGTGTAAAAAGTCATCAAAATAGCTCCAAAAGTAGTGAAAATTAACAAGTTCTCAATTTCACATCACTTAAAGACTCAAAACAAAAATATTATCAAAATAGCATATATTTAAGTATAAATAGATCCAAAAACATAATAAAATAGCCATAAAAATAGGGTTGTTTTTGGCTCAATCATTTTCCCCCACACTTGAACTTTGCTAGTCCCTTAGCAAATCAATGTGTAAGTTAATAAAAAACCAATTAGTTAATCAAAAACCAATTTTTCAAGAAATAAATTTGAATTCATACATACATCAATGAATCAATTCAATCATGAAATCAAAATAACAAAGAATAATAATAATACTCAATTCAAAAATCAAGAAATAACAAGTATCATCATTCTTAAGTAGCCATAATCAAAGTAGCTTTAATCACTTACCATTTTTCACTTTCTATAACTACTTCTTTCTATAAGCTTATATTTTCCTCTCTCTCCATTATTCAAAAGATTGCAATGTCATAGATATACATCAAGGGTCATTGTGGGTTATAATAGATTTTCAAGGGTAATTGTTTTTTAGAAAATTGAGGTTACTAACCTCGAAGTGTTCATTATTTGGGGTTACTAACTCCCATTTTTGAGGCTACTAGCACTCTAGAAGGACTCCTCCTTTTCAATTAGAGGGACAATATTTCTGTAATTCCATGTCTCTTATCCTCTTTCCAAGGGTTACTAACTCCTTTTGTTAAAGAAAAGAGTGACAACAATGGATTTATTTTATTTTATTTTTTTACAGAAATACCTCTTCTCCTCTTGCATGAAAGCACTTCTTTTTATGAAAAAGTTTTTAATTACCCTCTTTATAAGTAGTCCCCCACACTTATTCTTGACACATATCCATAACATACTTTCTTAATCATAAATTCAATCAAGATTGAACACAAGTTCTAGAAATAGATAATCATAGAGGCAATTAATGAATAAGGTCATTTTACAAACTTCAATTATACCTAATTCTAAGAAATCAAACAACATGCTATAACTCTATTAATGAATAAAGCATTCTTAAAATTCTAAGCATTCATCAATCATAATCAAATCAATTAATCAAAATATGCATGAAAATTCAAAAGGTTTGAAAAAATCGAGATTTATCATCAAAAATTAAATTTTTTGTTGAAAATTAATTTTGAAAAAGTGAGGGAATAAAATATGATCAATCAAAAACAATCCAAAAACAAACAATTCCTATCCTAGGTTCTCATGCAAACAATAACTATCATATGACTCAATTATTCAAGCAATAAACTCAATTATCAAACAATAAACCTATCAAATATTCATCCCCCCCCCCCACACTTAAAATTCACATTGTCCTCAATGCAAAAGCAAACAATTCATGCAATTATCTTACCAAAAAAAATAAAGAGTTAAGGTTTAAGAAAACATACCTGGCGGCTTGATGAAGAAAATTTACTCAAACATAAAGGCAATAGAAAATTAAGGTGATAGAAAAATAAAAACTGGATAGATAGTTTAGTAATGAAACTTGAAAAAGACATAAGATAAAGGAAATTGAAATTAAAGCATAAACTAGATAACTAATCCTAAGATGCATAAATATAAATCTTATATCTAAAAACAAGAAATTTAAATCTAAACCTAAATTGGTTTATGAATAGCCTTCTCCAATAAATTGAAGAGGTCATCCAAATTTCCAATTATGTTATTAAAATCATCTCTTAAGCTAGTAATTTGATCACTAATCTCTTTTCATCGAACAAGGAAAGGGTGAAGCTCTTCCTCAGCCTCCTTTTCTTGGTTAACCTCTTCTTCCTCTTTCTTATCACAAGAAGCATCACTTGATTCAGAATCAGAAGCAATAATCACAATATTGTCTTCACCTTGATTTCCTTCCAATGGATCCTTAAGTTCCATAATTGGTGATGGATTTTTCAATTCTTCCAAGGTAAAAACAGTAGCTATCGGCCTATTTGATGAAGAGGCATAATTTGAATCATGAGTCCTTGGAGGGATGGGAACACATCGCATGGGAGGTCTATAGGGCGGCCTATAGGGCTTGGTGCGATACCCATCAATCCTTGGCATGGAAAAAAGGCCTATTCCAAGGTGCAACTTGAGGTCTTATTCTTTCATTAAAATTCCTTGGTCCTTGGGGATGATGAAATGGATTCTCATAGGGGTGAAACCGATTTCTAAACTCATGCTCAGCTCTAGCCTTTGATCTCATAACAACTTCTTGAGATTGGTTGGCTTTTTCCAAAAGAAATTGATAAATTCTCTTAGCCTTGAATCCTGGCTTGGTAGCAATTTCTTCGTCAGGCAAGGAAGCAATCATGCTCAAAAGTTCTTGGCAATCTTGACAGATAAAGCTTCCTTGAAATTTCTCACCAAATTGAGATGCTCCAATTTGATAAAATTGATTTCGAAAATTCTTGAATTGAACTTCAAAATCCATGGTGGTGAGCATCATCGACATCTTCAAAAGGGCTAGGGAAAATTAAAATTTTCTTGTCGACTTTGAGGGGTATCGACTTACTTGGCTTTTTATGTCGAAAATTCTTTCAAAAATTGCTTTGCCTATCGCAATTTTCCTCCCAAAATTTCTTCTAGTCGACTTCTCTCTTGGAGCTTATCGATGCTTCTCTTGCTCTTAACCAAAATTTCAAGTATTGCTCTTGTGATTTGATGAATAAAAGAGGAGGTAGAGGTGCCTTTATACAGTGATCAAATTCTAGTCCTAAGAGGTTTTAATTTAGAGTAAAAAGTAAGAAACATACCTGAATTAGGAATCCATTACCTATTGGGAAAAGGGTGGTCATCTTCCAATTCAACTTGGATTACCAATCCTTATTGAAAAAGGATTGGTCAAGGCAAGCTCAAGGGTGCCGCGGCATCAAGGTCATGTCCTTGGCGCGGGGCATGTGCGCGGGCTTCGACAGGCAGCAGTCCGTGTTTGGCGCGGGGCATGGCCTGGTGGCGGTCTGTGCTGCGTCCGGTGCTGGCTGGTGAGGTGCCTGGTGCGGCCCGGGCTTGGCTCGGACATGTCCGAGTCATGGCCTGCTGCTGGCCGGTGCCTGGCCTCGGCATGGCTCGGTGCTTGCCGAGCTATGCCCTGGTGTGGCTGGTGCGCGGCTTCGGCATGGCTCGGTGCTGTCCGGGCCATGGCCTGGCCATGTCCGGGCCATGTCATGGTGCCACCGAGCCATGGCCGGCCATGCACGAATCATGCATGGTTATTCACTCCTTCCATCTTTCAGATGATTTTTTTTCTTCCAATTAAATGGAGAAAAATTCATAAATCCTGAAAAAATAAAATTAATTTAGAAATTAAAACTATTGGGTTGCCTCCCAAGAAACGCTTGTTTAAAGTCATTAGCTTGACTTCCTCTTTTCTTCAACTTTTCCTAAGTTGGAAGATAAACTGGTTTTTCAAACTGAATTTCCTCAATCCACCCTATGGGAAAAGACTCAAAGAAAGGTTTTAATCTCTATCCATTGACTTTAAATTGCATCTGGGTGGTTGGATTATAGATTTCTACTAATCCATTGAGATATACTCTTCGTACTTCAAAAAGACAAGCCCATCTTGATCTTAATTTCACAGGGAATTTTCTCATTTGTCCCATGAATAATAAAACTTTTTGTCCTTCGTGGAATGACCTTCTTAATATCTTCTGGTCATGTGATCAGACCAAAATCATACACCTTTTTATTAGCTTTTTCATATGCTTTTTGAGTGTTTTATACTTGATTATGCCTTATATTGGCTATAATTGTGTTCATAGGTGTTGACAAGAAGAAAAGTGCAAAATCATCAATTTTGTACCTTTATAGAGCCTTTTTGGATGATTTATGACACAAATATTTTCCAAGGAAGTTTTGGATGAAGAATGGAGCCATCATGTTCGTGATTGAAGAGCTTGAAGAGTCAATTTTGTGCTTATCAAAGTCATAAAGTTGATTGTTTGGTGTTTTCAAGGCAAAGGAGCAAAGACAAGTTCAAGGCAAGAAGATATGTCAAGGTGATGAGTTATGACACAGCCCATCTGGGTGATCAGGCGAAACACATGGGTCTTCAGACAAACCATGTGGGCACCCAGCTGGAGTCGGGACACTGCCCACCTGGGTTCTCAAGCAAACCACATGGGTGCTCAAGGAAACCATGTGGGCGCCCAGGTGGAGTCGGGGTCCTTGTCCCGCGCGCGCCCAGCAGCCAGCGTCGACACTTCCATGTCACTTCCCCTTGAAGCTACTTAAATACTTTCCAGATTTGGCGAAAGTTCAGGAAAACAGCCATAACTTTTGATACAGAGCTCCAAATGAGGCGTATGAATATGCGTTGGAAAGCTAACTCCAAGACCTACAACTTTCGTGTTTTGGTCGAAGCCCAGATCTGACGTTTGCATGGACGAAAATGCCTCTGAAGTATTCGGACAGAATCTTTCTTGGGCCTGGCTTGCGTTTTTAATGAATTGAGCCCATATAACTTATTTGGGTCAGCTTGAAGACATGGAGAAGAGCCCAGAACGTCCCTAGGGTTAGTTTAAGTCATCTAGAACTCTAAATTAAACCCTAGGCAGCCCCCTATATATACCCTCTTATCCTAGAACCCTGAAACAATTTTCTCTACAACTTTTCTCTTCTTATTCTCTTAGGTTTGGCGGTTTGGAGAGGAGGCAGCCGCCTCCTCCTCTTTTCCTCTTTGGTTTGTAAGTTTTCAATCTCTCATGGATTGGAGTTTCCAATCCATGAGAGGCTAAACCTTTATACTTCTTTTCCTAGGTATTTTTGATCAATAAATTTATGGTGAGACTTTTGTTCTTAATAATTTGATTTTTCTGTTTGAAAATGTTTCTTATCCCTATGCTTCATCTTATGTGTTCATATTTTGATTGATTTGGAGTACTACTTATCTTGAGATTTATGAATGCTATTGTTAGATTCAAGTTGGCTTGAGTCAAGTCGATGTTGGTCCAAGTGACAATTGTTAATTCTAGGAGTCCTAGGTTCAATGGGATTATCAAACCTTGTTAAAATCTATAGGTCGAGATGGTAATGGATGTAGATGAGTTTGGTATTGATTTATCATGCATGCGGAAAAGTAAATCTTAATGCTTGTTTTATGATTCTTCACAGGGTGATGCTTGATTAGAAACAATAAAAATTGGTTTTTGCGAGATGCGGATTGATTTTATTAGCATGTTGGAGGGTTGAGTATTCCTCTCCTATACCAATTATTCAAGTGGAGTTGTTTAAGATGTTAAGAGGATTACTTTATTCCAATGAAAATTGATGTCTACGTCTTAGGCTATATATCGATTTGGGGTAATTTATGATTCTTAATTGATCGCAATTTAAGTCAAATTCATGCTTTGTGTCTATGATCCATGATTTATTTGATCAAAATAATTACCTAGAGGAAAAGAAGTATGTTTTCAATTAATTGTTTTTCTCAATTTATTTTCTAAATCTTTAGTTTAGTTTTATTTAATTGTTTTTCTAAGTTTGATTTTGTTATTTTGAAAACCTATAAAAAATCCCCTTTGGTAAGATTTTCTTTAGTGTAATTTGGCTTTAATTTGTTTCCACCTTCTCTGTGGGATTCGACCCCTACTTGCCCTAGCTAATGGAGTTGTATAATTTGACCACTGTTCGTGCGTCGTCCTTCTCTGTAGTGACTGCTTCAAACCATTTAGAAACATAGTCCACAGCTAGAAGGATATAGTACTTCTTTTCTGATGGAGGAAAAGGTCCTATGAAATCAATTCCCCATACATCGAAGATTTCAACAACGAATATAGGGCTTTGAATCATTTGACTTCTTTTTGAGATATTCCCCACTTTCTGACAGCGTGGACAATTCTTGCAATACTCGAAAGAATCTTGAAAGATTCTAGGCCAATAAAATCCACAATCTAAGATTTTTCTTGCTGTCTTCTTGTGTCCAAAGTGGCCTCCTCTCATCATTGTGGCAGAACTTCAGAACTGATTGAATTTCATTATCACGGATGCATCTCCTCATAACTTGATCAGAACCTTGTCTCCATAAGTATGGGTAATCTTGAAAGATTCTAGGCCAATAAAATCCACAATCTAAGATTTTTCTTGCTGTCTTCTTGTGTCCAAAGTGGCCTCCGCTCTCATCATTGTGGCAGAACTTCAGAACTGATTGAATTTCATTATCACGGATGCATCTCCTCATAACTTGATCAGAACCTTGTCTCCATAAGTATGGGTCATCCCAAAGATAATATTTGGCATCACTGATGATCTTCAGCTTCTTTCCTTTACTAAGATCTGAAGGTAGACGTCGAGTGGCCAAGAAATTGACATTGTCAGCATATCAGGGAAGTTGAGCAACGGCAAATAAGTCTTCAAAGGGTAGTGCTTGATTGAGCCAAAATTGACCCTATTTTTATAGCTATTTTACTATGTTTTTAGACCCATTTATGCTTAATTATATGCTATTTTATTAATATTTGTGTTTTTAGTCTTTAAGTGATGTGAAAATGAGAAATTGTTATTTTTCACTATTTTTGGAGCTATTTTGATGACTTTTTACACAGATTTGAGCAAAGCAATTTTGAGCATAGATTTGGAGATGCGAAGTTCGTGTTTGAAGACCATTTGAAGATAAATTAGAGACTTGAAGACCATTGAAGATTTTGATGCCGTTTTCAAGAGGAAGAATTGAAGAATTGGAGTTTTAATTGAAGACAAGTTATGAAGAAGCCCTCAAACTTTGGTATTTATGGATAATTTATATGGGAAGATACTCAACCCATATAAAATATTAATTGGAATTAAAATCCCAATTAATGACTCCTAAATCCAAGGAAACACCAAAATCCCGTAGATTCCCGATTCTAGTCCTAACAGGATTAGGATTCAGGAGCCGTTTTGGTAGAAAATTCATACCTTTCTGCTCAGACCTCCGTTTGAAGCCCATGAGTACTCGTTAGAAAGCTAACTCCGAGATCAACAACTTTCCTTTGAAGTCCAAGACCCAGTTCTGCCGTTTTCAAGTCCGAAAATGCCGTTGAAGTTTCTATACGAATTCAGCAAAATTTCAGGATCCTATTTTAACTTGGA
>AWUE01013273.1:0-49206 GCA_001974825.2 Corchorus olitorius
CCCCAAGACTCAATTTTTATCATCAAACTTGCAAAGACTCAACCGTTATCACCCAAAGATTCAATTTTTATCACTAAAATTGCCAACTTTTAGACTAAAGACTGAATTTTATTACCAAGATTGCATTTTTATTTGATATTCTTGTTTAAATCTAATTGTAGTGGACCAAAATAAATGAACAAACCAAGTTGTCCAAGATTCAAGAAACAAACAGACCAGGCCCATAGGCTAATAATAAAAACAGAAAAATAAAGCAAAGCCCATATATTAATAGCAATAAACAGGGAAATAAACCTATGATTTATGCTTGCAATTAAATGAGTAAGGGACCCGAACCTTTCACTCACCTTCAATCACCTTCTTCCTTTCTCGACTACCGCCCTAACCCTAGCCACCAAACCACAAAGCTGCAAATCACCACCACCACCGTTAAACGAAAACTTTTCTTTTATAATTCTTAGTTTATTGATACGCTAAACTCTTAAATGCATGAATGCGCATTGTAGACACCCATTTTTATCCTGTATCCTTTTAATTTAAATTAATTTTTCTTTTACTTAGCATTAAGGTCATTCAGGAGCATTTTAGTCATTTGCACGTCCATGGGCATTTTGGTCATTTTTACACGAAGGGCATTTTGGTCATTTTAGGTTCACTTTTAATTTAGCTAATCTATCTCTTAGTCATCTAGATTGCATTTGAAAAAACCAAAAATTTTATTGGGCACCTTTGGCATTTTTGCATATTTCATGGCTTAACTTCATTTAGTCATTTAGTATCGTTGCATATAGTTTAAGCCCATAGTTTTCAATTAGTATTTTCACATCCGATTTATTCTCATGATACTTTTAAATTACATCAATCCTATGCATATTTTCATATTAGTCACTTTGATCATATTCATGTTCATTTATCATTAGGTCACTTTGTCTACTAGTCACGTGCACATTCAAGTAGTCATATTTTGAGTCCTGCATTAACCTATTTTCATTACACAGTTTGCATATAGTCAGTTAGCTTGTATCAGTAAAAAGGGATTTGTAAATTGCATTTGCACAAGAAATTTAAACAAGCCGTGTTTATTTTCCATTCACTGAAATACATATGGTTTACACATTGATACAAATTTGGGTCAGTAATTCTGGTAGGCAAAGATCCCTCTCTGCATATTTCTCTTTTCCAACCTTGTTTTGCAAACCTGCTGTAGACAAAAAAGGAAGGGAAAATTAGGAAGCTTAGTAAGTCCAAATTACAAGGCCATTTAGCCATCAGCATTTCAAAGCAGACTCAATCCAATGGCAACAATTAGTCAGGCAATCGAATTAGGGGCAACTAATGGTAGCAAATTGATTTCAGCTCATATTCATCATCAGCAGAAATTACCTGAACTTTTTGCCAACTCACTCTACCTCAATTCACCCTGATCTAATCCCTAATCCAATCTCTAGAGGTTCATGAACAACCTGCAGAAAGAGACAAAAAAAATAGTTAGAGCAAAAGCAGGGGAAGAAGAATCTAGACTACACACAGATTGTCATCCAACGCCAAAACTCTCGGGACCCGATTCTTTTCCCTCCATTTTTCTCTCGGCATAACAGACACTCTCCCCTCGGCGGATTCATGAACCTCTCACACTCTACACTACCCTCATACACACAATCCACAACAGAGACCACTCCCTCTCAGCAACTTTTTTTCTTCTCTCCATCAATAATCTCTCTATCCATAGAACCTCTTGAGAACCTCTCTCCCTCTCATGATCAGATGATCATCTTCAATAAGCTCCCTACACACTGATATCACCCTCCACAACCTCTCAATAATCGAACCTCATTCTCGAATCCTCCCTCTCCTCCACAGACCGACTAAAAGAATCAATACACACTCTTAACAACTCTCTCCCTCGATAATCTCTCTGTACACAACACAAAAAAAACTGACTTCCCTCTCTCTCTCTCTCCCTTTCCAGAATCTCTCTCAAGCTTTCCCCATTTTTTTTTCCTTTTACACACAAGAACACACACAAAAAAAAACACACGCTGACTCTTCATACTTTCTTCACAGTTTCTTCTCCTTTATTCACATACCCACCCAACAGATTTTCTTCACACTCTCAACACTCTCCACACTGAAACCTCCCCGACTCTCCTTTTCCTCTAAAAAACGTACCTTATTGTTCGGGTTTCTTGAGAGCTTGGAGGTTTCTGGAAGAGGGGATTTTAGATCTGGGTTCAAGTCGATAAAAAAGGCTACCTTGATGAAACCATCGGTGGATTGAGGGAGGATGAGTAAGGGTTTTGTAGTGGAGGAGGACTGAAGCGAAGTTTTTTTGGAAGCGACGAAAGGCGCTGGAGGTGGCGTCGACGGTGGGGAAACACGATGAAGACGGTGGCGTTGGCGAAAAGGGAAATAGGGTTTGATTCATGAAGAGGGAAGGAGAGAGAAGGCTCGATGGAGATGTTCATCAGTGGAGGAGCGGCGCTGGTACAAGGAAAAATTAGGGTTTCGGACAAAGCAGAATTTTGAGGAAGAAGGCGTGAAGGAAGAAGAATAAGTAAGAAAAAGAAAAAGGGGGTTTTTATTAATAACCCTAATCAAAACGGCACCGTCTTAGTGCTTTGGTGAGCCTCTTTCCACCTTTTTCAATTCAGTCCTTTCTGTTTAATCCTGATGCAATTGGGTGTTGTTGTGTGTTATTTTGTCAAATTTACCTTTTTTCTTCTATCAACATGTTAGATTCACTTGTTATTAAACTCAAATTGCTAGTTTTAGAGGAAAATATTGTTAAAGTCCATGTCCTTGAAGATTAAATATTTGTTTATGAAAAAAAATCAAACTTTTTTTTTAAAAAATATAATGATTGGGAGTTGCTTTTGTTTGGAATCTTTTTAGATTAAATTTGAATTTGAGAATTCAAGTGTTTTATTTAAAGTTTTGATTTTTGGAGCTGGAAATGATTCATAATGATCTTCGATTTTTATTTGAGCTAATTGTGATTTGGAAATTGAGATCTTAGCTTAAAGTTAAGATTTTTCTTAAGTTAAAGTTAATTTGAAAATGGCATGTTGAATCCTTTTTTGAATTAATTTTAATTTTAAGAAAAAAAAACAAAATTTGGAGTTAAAGATCAAAATTTCCAAATTGAAATTAACTTGAAAATAAATTGATGAATCTTTTTGGATTAATTCCAATTCAAAAAAATTAAGATTTTAAGTTCAAAAATTTGTTTTTATGTTGATTTAATTAAGTTCTACTTTAGTTCGTGCATATCCAATAATTTGCATTCCTGTTTGCTTAAAGATTGAGATTTATCTTCATGCTTGCCTTGGTCCCTGATTTAGGGCTATGTTTGCTACTTGATGCAATTTAATTCTTGATTTATGATTTGTGAATTTTGCTAATGGTTTACTTTATGTGCAGAGGTGTCCCCGGATTTGTCCCTTTGACCTTTAGGCTTCCATTTCCTTTTAAGTCTTTCGTTCCTTCGATTTACCTTTGGCTTTGATAAAACCTTTTAATTTGTAATAATTAGTAATTAGTGGTAAAGTTAATGAATAGTCATGCATCCATATCATTTATATTGTATGTCACTCTGATTATGCTTAAAAATGTATTAACATTTGTCTTTTACCGAGATGAAGGGCCTCTCGGATAAGTGTACTCGGGTACGAATTTCCGGGAGTCTTTTCTAGACCGGTCTCTTTCGTGAATACCCCCATAATGCGTGGGAAGAGTTTACGGAATTGATTTCGGGTAGACTTGTGTTAATGCATATAAATAAAAAAAATGACCTTTCACGCATTTTAAATGTCATTCATGCGAGTTAGTCCAAATAAGAGTCAGTAAACGACCGTATTTTACTATGACGGGTGGGTTCCAGGTAAATGTACTCGGGTACGAATTCTTGGATCCTGCTCCGAGATTGGATTATTCCCGAAATACCCCTATAATGCGTAGGAAGGGTTTCGGGTTAATTTCAAGTATATTGTTGCCTACTGATTAACTAAAATTCACCAATTCATGCATCATTAAGCATACTAGTTTCTCTTTTAGGAATTAATAAGATTTGAGAAAAAGTAAAAATCACCATTTTCTTTAGAAACACACTAAAAGCAACCTTTTATTATTGACTCGCAATTAGATCTAGTTTGGCTTAGAGGACCGTCACTTGACGGGCGTGCCGGGGGTGCTGATCCTTCCCCGGGCGTAAACGACTCCCAAACCTAGGTCTAGGTGACAAGACCGGACCCATAGGTTTAGTGGGTCCTATGCCAAGCACCGGACCTCATTAGACTGATTAAGACAATTAGGTGGCTAATCACACCTTAGAAAAAAAGATTAGTGGCGACTCCAATTCCAACGTCGTTTCGACAGGGTTCCCCGGACCCGAACGTTTCGACACGCATGATGCATGTTTTTCGGTTAAGTATAATTTACCAGGTGATTATACGAGAAACCCATTCGGACCCAAGCCCACACACTGTGAAGTGTCCTTCTGGAAGTTTCAAGCCCCGAAGGGAGTCAGTTTAATTAATCTCGCATGAACAATTCCATAACACAGTAATAACAACATTTAAAATAAACATGGATGCAAATGTTTCAACTATCATTTTTTGATTTTTCACAAAGTTATTAATAATTTCCCAACTAAATTATCAATTCAATTATGCAAATAGAATTTATGAAACATTAAGCCCAATTTTTAATCAAACCCCAAAGTAAGCAAGCCCAAAGTAAAAATATCAAAGAAGAACCCAAACCTAAATATATTAAGAGGCCCAACAACAAAACACCTCCCCACATAATATGAAAAGCCCACCTAATGACCCCTTTTCTTTCTGTAATTCCTCTTTTTTTAATAAAAAACCTGAAATTGTAAGAGCAAGAAACTCAAAAATAAACCCAAAACCCTTGTTTTTTTCTCAAACCTCCTTTCCCTTTTTTGCCTCTGTAAAAAAAACCCCCTTTTTTCTGAAATATGCCGCCTTTTATACCCTCTTTCTTCTTCAGGCTTGGCAATTTCCCGGCACTTTCTTGCTCTAGCTCTCTATTTACTCATTTCCTGTTTTATCCTTGCAGGTGGGTGATTTGTACAAATCCTAGGCTTAGATCTCATATTAGATTCAACGGCAGCTTGACAGCTAGAATAGGTAAAATTTTCTTGCCCTTTCTCTCTGATTTGGTCTCATTTGTTGAGTTGGCAACCGTACTATTGAGCCCTTGCGTGCTCTGTTTTGTCTAATTGTGTTTCCGGTATCACGTGAATTGCCTTCTCCTTCTACGTGGAATGCTGGTGTTGGAATGCTGATGTGGAGCTGAGGTGGATCATAAGGGTCTTTTCTTGACCACTGCAGATCAATGGGACTTGGACATATCAGCAGCGGTAATTTCCCTTCCCTTTCTTATTTGCTTTGAGTGTACTGAATCCTTTTGTTCCTTGTGAAGCCTTCTGTGAAGAGTCTTTACCTGTTCTATGGTTGTATTTGCTACGAAATCTTGTCCCCTGACTTGTCTTGTTTTGATCTTTTGTTTTGGTTTAGCTCACTTCGCATGATTTTGTTGATATTTTTCTTGTAATATTGTATGTCCTGATACGCAACTGTGATCATGCTTAACAAAATCGTAGCATGAATCCTCCTGGAATCCACGTTGTCTTCTATTGTTGCTTCTTTCTCTGCCACGCAGTAGCTTTGAAACATGTCATGTGATTGCTTCGGGTCTATTTTGAGCAATTGCCTGCTGTTTATTGATCATTTGGTCTTCGAGGAATGTTCATGACTCTATCTCATTTTAATTTCCTTGAATGCTCAATATGACAATTGTTCAGCTTTCAAATTGTTTGCTGTTTGCTCAGCTGATTACTTGTAGAATCGTATTTGCTTATTGCTAATGAGTTTACTGTTGTTCTTTCACGGCTCCAATGGCATCCCGAGGTTGGGTTTGAATCTCATACCTCGTGCTTGTTGTAGCCAAAAGTAATCCTTTCCCCTTGCTGTTTGCTTGCCTCACGTGTACACTAATCGATGGTAAACACGCTGGTAAAGCTTGGGGAACATTTTGCTTCTCTGCTTGTTTTGAATTTCCAGGTTATTTTGAACTCTCAATGCGACAACAAACTACGGGGCCAATCACGAAGGCTCGGGTAAGAAGGGAAACTTAGCTAGAATATCAAATTGGGAAAAGGATGAAGGCTAGAAGGAAAAGAAAGTTACAAGGACTCTTGGCATCCAACAAATGAACCCATTGTTCTCCTTGTATTTTGCAAATGACTGCATTATTTTTTCCATGATTGGCAAAAGATGGAGTAAATGGGCTTTCTTATTGTTTATTATATTTCGGGAAGGGTAATGCAGCCAAATAAATTTCTGTAACCCCTTAAATTTCCATTCTCAGCCCTTTTTGAAAGGGAGAATGCTACCAATTATTTCCCAATATCTTGTAATGGGATCACGAGGATGGGCCTTAATGAATTATGATCCAAAACAACAATCCAAAAGCAAAAGGAAGACTCAAACCATAAAACCCAAAGCAAAGGCCCAAAAGTCCATAGCTCAATTAAAAGAAATGAGGTAAAAGGAGAAATTAAACTTCTTTTAGCCATCAGGCAAAACTCGCCATGTTAATGTAATATACTAACATGATATGTAAAACTAAGATGGATGATGATTTTTTTTTAATTTTTGAATCTTGAATTTTTAAATTTTGTTTTTTTTTTTGAATCTTGAATGTCAACGACAACTAAACACCATATTAAGAGACTTATTTAATTGACTACTCTATTATATGCTAAGTATGAACTACTATTTAGTTAAAATGACCAAAATGTCTATAAATGACCATAATGAAGATAAAGAAATAGATTGATCTAAATAAAAAGGATATAGATAAAAATGGGTGTCTACAATTGGAAGATGATCTGAAACTGAAGTTACAAGATGTTCCTCAAGAGAGAAGTTAAACATTTGAAACCAATCATCAATCACCAAGAATCTGTCCAATCTCTCAAATATGTTTCTCCATCCATATATCTATTCCATGTCAAACTCGGCCCTCTTACAAAAATTGATTGAAGTGCACAGTCATCAATTGCTTGATTGAAATTATCCATTTGCCATTGAGGACGATCTGCTCCACCCAATTTTTCAGTCAATCAGCAATTTCGTTGAAATCACCATCGCAGACCCATGGAAGTTGTGATCGTGTCTTCAAAGATCGAAGTAATTGCCAGGAGTATACTCTATTTGAAGTCACTGGATTGCCATAAAAGTCTGTAAAACGCCAAGGGGAATGTCCTTGCCAATTCACCTCAGCATCAATATGATTTATAGGATATGATAAAATATTAATAGATACTTCAGAAGATCAAAGCAAAGCCAATCCACCACCCCTACCAACACAATTCACACTGAAACAATGTTCAAACCCAATTTTTATCTTCAACCAATCCATCTCTCTCGTAGTCCTTTTGGTTTCTGATAAGAATACTATAAAGGGCTTATTTTGCTTGACCAGATTAGTCATGATATGAATTGATCGAGGAGCCCCAAGTCCCCGACAATTCCAGCACATGAAAATTCATATTTCCCGGCGAGGGGGGCTCACTAACCCCGTCTTCACCGATATTGGGACATTAGAGAGATCATTCTCAATAATTTCATGATCTCGAAGCTTCTTCGACGTCAAAGAAGAGACTCCTTCTTCCGTATCTACCCCTCCTGAAATTCTCTTGCCACCCTTTGAAGAAACTGCTGCCAAGGTACCCTTTGAAGCATTTGTTCTTACGGTTCGCTTCCAATGAGAGCCACGCTTGGATGAGGAAATTGGAGTGGAAGTTGCAGAACAAAAAACAAATGTATCTTTGTCAATCCCGGATGCACTACTTTCACCCATTATTAGAACTGGTTGTTCTGATTTCTGATTCAAATTGTCTTCACCCGAGATTAATTTTTGATATGCAAAATTTTTTGAAATAACTGCCAAATTGGTGGTGATTTCACAATCTGGTAAAACAACAATTGGAATATTATTTGATGGAACCAAATTAGGATCATGTAGGGGACTCTCCTCATGTGCAATATGTTTGCCTTTGTCAAGAACTGAATCAACCATCAGAGAATTGTCTGCAACTCTGTCAACAGGTAACTGCTCTCTCACCCCAACATTTGAATGCTGCGACCATGGTGCACTCCAAGCAAATTGCAACTTTGAGAGGAAGTAGAGATGATAGGAGCAACAAATGTATTTGTTAAAGATCTAAGGACTTCAGCACGCAACCAATTCCCATATTGGCTGATGAATTTCCCTGTATTCTTCTTCATAGTGTAGGCAATTTCGCATTCAGATTCAATATGTGTCAGGCAACCACAAACAAAACAAAAATCTGGTAATTTTTCATACTTAAACATAACAACTGAAATCCCTTTAAAAGGCAAATGGATCTTGGTTCCTCGTTTAAGTGGTTTTGTGATGTTCATTAAGACCCGAACTCTCAGATATTTGCCCCAAGCAACTTTTTCACCGCAAAGATCAACTTCTTCCACAATACCAATCTGCTTCCCAACTGCAATACCAGTCTCTTCAGTCATACAATCAAAAGGCAAGCCATATATGTCGAAACGTTCGGGTCCGGGGAACCCTGCCGAAACAACGATATGAAAGGGAGTCGCCACTAATCTTTTTTTTAGGTGTAATTAGCCACCTACCGAACAACCTAATGAGGTCTCAAGCTTGGCATGGACCCACTAAACCTAAGCTTCGGTCTCGTCACCTGAATCTAGGTTCAGGAGTCTGTTACATTTAGGGAAGGATCAACACCCCCAAATGCCCGTCAAATGACAGTACCTCTAGTCTAACTAATCTCATGAGTCTGACAATAAACGGTTGCTTTTACCTTGATCTTAAAAAAAGGTTATAAAGAAAAACAAAAAATCATTTTTCTTAAAATGAGTTTAAATGTCGAGAGTTTTGAAGAATACAATCGAACGACCGTCTATTGATTCCTCTCTCAACTCTCTTTCACTGGTTGTTCTCTTGTTGAATCTTCCACACTGGGAAGATACTTGAAAAGGCCGTGTCAAAACTTTTTCATTTTTAGGTTTTCAGAAAACTTGATTAATTTTATTAATTTGCAAAAAAAAATCCCCTTTCGTTTTTTTTTTTTAAAAAAAAACTTAAAGAAAACCCACTTTCGAATCAAAGTTTTAATTTTTCGAATTAAGATTAACCCAGAAATATTTAATAATCCATTTTCGAGTTAAACTTAATCTAAAAATCAGATCTTTGAATCAAGGACTTGATTTTCACATTAAGATTAACCCAAAAAGACTTAATGATCAATTTCCAAATTAATTTTAATCCAAAAATCAAACTTTTAATTCAAGGAATTAATAAACTATTTTCTTTTTGAAAATGCTTACCTTGAAAACTTCTTGAATTTCCATTTTTTTAATTTTTTGAAAACTGAATAAGAGAACATAATTAAAAACATTTTTGAAAATACTTTTTATTACATCTTTTAATTTTCTGATTTCTCTACTTTTTTTATTTTCTTTCTTTTCCTTTCTTTGACTCAAATATTAACTAATGCATGTATGAAATGATGAATGTAAAGTCTGGTTTGTTAGTTGATTAATAAAAAGGAGTTTACTTGAATTGACCTTCACGAACCTAGCTCGGCCCTCCGGGGATATTCGAAAAGACCATTCAATCTTGGAGCGAAATCTTGAGAGGTCGTGCTCGTGCGCCTTTACCCGAGATTGACCCGTCATAGTTAAAACGCCTCTTTATTAATCGAAGTTTATAATGGTGGCATGAAATGTAAACAGTTATAATTAGTTACAAATAAACATGATATGCATGCAATTAAGCTATACTTATTTTAAATCCCAAGGCTTAATTAAGCCGATAACTTAAACATCGAATAACTTAAAGAAATGAAAGCCTAAGGGTCGAATTGGACAGACTGGGGACATTTCTGCACATCAAGTAGAAGATTAGCAAAATTCAGGAAAGCAAAAAGCATAAATAATGTAATATAGGGGCTCAATTGCATAACCATATTATGAATACTATAAATCAGGGAGCAAATTGTAACAAAAGATAAATAAAATTCAAAATCAGGGACTCAATCGAACCAAAAGGCAAATTAATGTTCCAATCAGGGACCTAGGTGAACAAGAAAACAAGCTTGGGTCTTTATGTGAACTAAATTGAACATTTCAGGCACCTAATTGAACATAAAAACAAATCTAAGTCTTTAGATGAACCTAAATACAAATTATCAAATTATTATATATGGACTAGAACAATTTCCTTTATTTAATACAAACTAAAAGAATTAAGTCTTTAAATCCAAGTTTTGACTTTTAAACTAAGATTAATTCAAATGAATTCACCAATCCTTCCTTGAGCTGATTTTTAATCTAAATAATTAGACCTTTTAATTCAAAGCTTGGGTTAAAATTAAAATTAGCTCATAATGATATGAAACTCAATTATCAAGCTAACTTTAATTTAAAAATTTAAGCTTTAAATCAAAGGTTTCATTATTATACTCAAAATCAATTCAAAAAGTGATCATGAATCCATCTTTGAATCAATTATACTTTAAAAATCAAAACTTTAAGCTAAAGGCTTGATTTTTCCTCCAAGTCTAAATTAAATTCCAAAGGAAATAATCATAATCAAATTCTAAACATTTTTTATTTATTTCATCACATTATAGCAAACAAAGATCATAACTTTAACATGAAAATAGCAACTTAAACCCTTTAGACATAAATCTTCACCAAAATAAACCATTAAAGCATAGATGATAAACATAGATCTAATCCATCATATCTTATTAACCAAAGACCAACTTCTTCACCAAAAATCTAAACTTTTAGCAAAATCATCACTTTAAGCATCAAACCACCACCATAACAACATAAACACATAGGAATTATTCAAAGTAAGCTTCATCAATCATAAAATTAGAAACAAAATAAAACAAACAAGCTCTAAAACGCATGAATTGATATCACACAGGAGTAAATTGAAAAGGAAAAGAAAGCTACCTACTCAAACGACGTTGTCTTAGCCTGGATAGTTTATAATCAACCCCTCTCTTCCTCTTCTTCCCCGCACTTCCCCTTCTTCCTCTAGACTCGACTCTAACCCTAGCCTTCTACGTTTTTTCACCCTTTGAATTCTTTGCACAAATCAAACTTAAACCAATGTTTTTCACTGGATCCGCCTCAAATCTCAAACTTTTGAACCAAAACGTTAGAAACCCAAAAAAAAACGATACAAAACCACCTAATTTCTTTCAAAAACTCAGAAGCTTCAAGTCAAAGAGGGCAAAGTGATTTTCGAGCAATAATATTGCTCTCTTGATTCACTACCTGGCCCTGATTCCTTTACTCTGGCTTCCTTTTGTTTTTTTCTTTTGAAATTTTCCGAGAAAGAAAGAGTAAGCAGCTATGTTTTTTCAAATCTCCAAAATTGTTTTTTTTAGAGAGAGAATCAAAGAGGGAGAGAGTAAGAGGTAGGATTGTTTTTTGTTTGTGGGGGAATCAAGTGTTTTCGATGGAAAGAATCAGAGACTCCATTTGTGTGTGTGATTTTCAGAGAGAAAAAGCTATGAGTAAGGAGAGGGAAGAGAGACTTGATAGAGTGTTTTTTTTTCTCCAGAGAAAATTCGAGACTCCCCCGAGAGCCAAGTGTGTATCCCCCCTGAGAGAGATTTTTTCTTAGGAGATAAGAATTCCTTCCCCCCCTTCTCCAATTTTCCATTTCCTTCCCCTTTTCTTCCGCTAACCAATTTGCTAACCAATTTTGTCTCTTGTGCAGCTGAATTTGCTAGCCAGAAAACGGGATAAGGATCCAGTTGGCTCTGAGGCTTCCCATGAGGTAATTTCTTCTTTGTTTTTTCTTAAAATCCTATTGGAAAAAAGTCCCCTTTTTTTACTAAAATTATTAGTTCCCATCTATCTAATATGTTCAATTGCTTATCACATGCTTTGTCATTTGCCCAGGTGATAATACGGGTAAAGAAAATTGTGAGCTGGCAAGGATGAATCTTTAAGGTATAATTTCTCCTCTCAATAAATGTTTTTGTTTGGCTAATTCCACTGTCCTTGTGCTTTGAATGATCTGTGTGCTTTTGCCTTTAATTTTGAAATGATGAGTAGCGATGATCTCTACCACTGTTTGCTAGTTTTCTGCATTTTTTGTCCCTGCTTATTATGTGCATTTGTCGATCCCATTCTATACAATGTAATTGCCTCTAATTGCATTCTGTTACTTCATCAAACCTTGCATCTGCTCACATGTACACTTGCTGTAATGGTACCAATGCTCTATATTTGCTTATTGCAATGGCTATGTACCTGAATGTGCCTTTGTTGATTCACTGTCATCTGGTGTGTGCATTGCCTGTTTTTGCCCTGGTCTTAATGGTTGTCTTGTAATTCCCGCCTTTACTGCACTCTGACTCTTGCTGCTTAATTTGATGGATTGTATACTTAAATGCATGTATTTTGCTGTCTTGATTCTGCTTTGAGTCTTGCTGCAGCAATCTGCTTGTCATACCATTCCATTTTTACTGTATATTGCCCTTAGGTTCTCCCTTTCAAATGCTTGGATGTGTTATCATTTCGACCCTTTTGATCTGCTTGCTTTTTGCAATTACATGGCCTGTGATCTTTGTGCCCTGATTGCTTTGCTTACTTTGTTTGAATTTCTCTTGTTTCGTGGCTCTTTTTTGGCGTTGTACTTGCTCAAATTGAATTCTTCTGTTGGCTAGTATGCTTAGCATGCCTTCGTTTACAAAACTGAACAGGAGAATTGTAAGCTGAGAAGGTAGCATTGTTGTGGCAACCAATGGGTAATGACATTTATGACAGCTTGTATCTTTGTATGGGAAGTAATATCATGCTGCGGCCTGGAATATGAGTTGTTGAACAACAAGATATACGAGCACAAAGGGGAGAAGACCAATTCAGGAGCTCCCTTTGTCAATTTCAAGCTTTTTTCCTTTTTTTTTTTGGTATTTGTTATAAATGTACTTTTTGTATCCGAATTAAAGGAACAAGTTTATGGCTCAAATGCAATCCCAATTGGGATATCTCAAAGCAAGGTCCTTGCAAAAGTGAGTATAGTCCAAATGAAAAATAAAAGAATAGTTCCAATAGGTAAGCCCAAGAGCAATCTGATCCAACCTAAACGGGCTTGGCCTAATTAAAGGAAATAAAGGAAACAAATATAAAATGGAGGGAAATAAAAGAAAATAAGCTGAGATAAAAGGCGAAATAAAGGAAATGTGATTTTAACATAAATAAAAGCTGAGAT
Organism: Corchorus olitorius; assembly: GCA_001974825.2. NCBI lineage: Eukaryota > Viridiplantae > Streptophyta > Magnoliopsida > Malvales > Malvaceae > Corchorus > Corchorus olitorius. The sequence continues at coordinate 13,333 of AWUE01013273.1, forward strand.
AACGTAAAATGAAATAAAGGAAATGAAACGACATAAAAGGTGGACGAAATGCGATTTTAACATAAATAAAACTAAGATAGGAAATGCTTTTGTTGTTTTGTTTTTTTCCCCCTTTTTTTAATCTTAAATTAAATGCAAATGATAGAATTGAACATGCACATGCAAGACCAAATTAAATGCAACATTAATAAATGACACTATGAACTAATTACCAAAAATCCTAAAAATAACTAGTAAATGACCAAAATGCCCCTAGATGCACAAATGACCAAAATGCCTCTGGATGACTCTAATGCCAATTAAGAAAATAAATTGATTTAAATTAAAGGATATAGGACAACAATGGGTGTCTACAATATATGTGAACCCAAAAGGAGCACCAATCGAGATTAATGGCATCCGGTGAGGAAGAACCATCAAACTCATTCGGGACAATTAGTGCTTTGTTAAAATTCCATGGCTTTTGGAGTAGAATTCTATCCATCTCACCAACTCGTTCAAATCGAAACAGGTATACCTTTTCTCCCAATTCAGTCACTTGAAAACCATGATTTAGTCTTCAAATTTTGTAAGGAACTGATCGAAGAACATCAACGTTAATTGGTTTCCTGGATATGCTTCTTCCAATCAAGCAGTGAGTATTGGCTTCAACCACTCTATTCTGATGCAATGCGACAACACTATTTTCATCTTCACACAGTGTAAATTTTGACCAAAGATTATCAAGATCTTCCGCCATTATTGATTAGGTTGAATGATTAAAGGGATTTAGTAACAGAATGCTGAAATCAAGGGAAAGAAACATGCATAAAGCATGGGAAAACGCTCTCACAAAGGAGTCTGCAAATTTAAGATCCAAAACCTCCAAAATACACAAGTTTTATTATTATTATCTATACTATATTAAAAAGTATGACTTCTTATAAAACTTTTGAATCGTCCATTATACCCTTATTTGTCAAATATATTTCAAAGTTGCCATTCTAAAATTAATATTATTATTTATTTATATAATCTTTTATTCAACACAAACACTTGATCAATTTTAATCTAAACCAACCTCATCAACATGATTATTTCTTCTTATTTTTTATATTAATTTTAATGAATAATATTTATATTCTTATGTTTTAGCTAAGATCCGTACAAGCCATATTATCTCAATTAAATTTAATTTATGGATACTATATATATTAAGTTAAAGACCTTAAAATGATGAAGATTAGTATATTATATATAGAAAAAAAATAGAGGCTGAATTCGTGGGTTGATTGCCGGTAACTTTAGCTCTTTCATTATAAAAACATGACACAAGATAATTATTAATAGTAAAACCCTATGTATATACAAATGGGCTGGTCGGGTTGGATTTGAGTTTGGTGATTAGGTCAGTTTTGGGTTAAGAAAATTTTAAATTATACGGGTTCAGTTTATTTTAGGTTTCATATTGGGTTGGGTTTGAATCGCTCAAATGTTGGGTTATTTGGATTTAGGTCAATTCTAAAGTTTGGGTCTTTCTTTTTTTTTTGTTTCAGGTCATATCATTCGGATATTTTCAGGTTTGAGCCTCAGATTATCGAGTTCGGGTCTTTTCGGATTCGAGTCATTTAAATATAATTAATCCAAATTCGGGTAATTTCAAATCAATCTCTTGGGTTGATCGGTTCAGGTAATTTTGGGTCCGGGTCGTTCAGGTTTGGGTCATTGAGGATTTGGATCCCGTCATTTCAGTTTCAGATTAGACGGATTTTTTGGTCAAATAGGGTTGGTTTCAGGCAGTCGGGTCGGATACCCGCACTCGGTGAAATTTTTCCATCTCTAATAATAGACTTCTTTATGACCAAATTAGTACTATACTTTTCATTTAATTTAAACATATTGGGTTACGTGCAACGCACGTGAAAGTGACAATTAGTTAAATGAAAATAGAGTTTTTTATTAGAATAAAACTGTATATTAAAAAATTTTAATATATCCAAATTTTTTTGAAAAATAGTAAAATGGTAAAAATAAAGTAATTATAAAGATATTAGATTTAATTGAATAAAAATAGAGTTTTTAATAGAATAAAACTTAAAATGGTAAAAATAAAATAATTATAAAATATTGAATTTAATTAAATGAAAATAGAGTTTTTAATAGAATAAAAATGTATGTTAGAAAATTTTAATATATCCAAATTTTTTTTGAAAAGCAGTAAAATGGTAAAAATAAAGTAATTATAAAAATATTAGATTTAATGAATAAAAATAGAGTTTTTAATAGAATAAAACTACAATAGAAAAACAATGGCATTTAAGAAATATGTTTGAAAAATAAGGATATAATGGGCGATTCAAAAGTTTTACAAAACTCGTATTTTTATATATAGTATAGATCTGGCGCTTTTCTTTTTTGTGCTAATTAGTAAAATATATTTCTTAAGGATAACATAATAATAATAAAAAAAGCTTGGATGTATCATTTGTTTCTTAAAAGTGGAACTGTAATAATAGCTAGATACCAACAAAATTATGCTAGGATATAGTTTAACTATAATTTACAGCTTTATCTCTTGTAAGTTATATCCTTTTAGCAAATACTTAGAATTTGTTGCTAAAAAGACGAGATCATAATACACCCCTTGTTACTTTTTAAGTGTCCCAATTTATTAAAATGACATATTTACCCTGTTTTGGAACCACAAAACTCATTAAATATGATATATATAATTGACAAGGCTAAACTACACCAATCAAATGTAGGGCAATTTGGTAAAATGAAGTAAAATATGTATAAAATTTAGCAAAATAACTATAGTTAAACAAATAAATTAGTTAAATTGGACAAATAAAAAGGAACAGGGGGAGTTTTTTTTTTGGAGGTCGAGATCTAATAAGGGAAAGAAACGGTTTTAAATTACTAAGAGAAAATGTACAAAATGATAAATTAATTACCACTGCTTAGAAAAAAAAATATAGACAAAATTATGATCATGGAAATAAAAAAATGAAGAAGAAGAAGAAAGAAAGAAAGTAAAAGAAACTTGATGGGTGTCGTATTCCACCAAAGATAAAATCATACAAAACCTATAGACATGGTAAGTACGATCAATCCCACAGAGAACTATTGTTTTAATTATCTTTCCTAAAGTTGTGAATTAAACTAAATAGGGGGTTTTTGTGAAGAAATTGATTAAACAAAATTAATTACAAAATAAAATACTAGTGAGATTAAAGAAATAATTAAATAGATATTCCAATTTCAAGACAATCGCACTCTTGTGATAAAAGGATTTGATCCTTGGCATCAATTAATATCTAACTTGGTAAATAGATGGCGTAAATTAACGTCATCGACCATTAATCTCTATCTTTCCTTAGTCTTCATTAGTCCTGACTCACGCCCTAAACTAAATCCTAACAGGTGTACTAACCTACTTCCAATCGTCTACTAGATTCAAGTAACCCGTTGCTTTAAGAACTAGAAAGATCTTAGCCAACAATAGACAATGTTCACTAATATAGGCAACATTCAATCTATATTCAAGATTCTCTTAGAGGGCTACTCTAAGTTGTTACTTGGGATTTGATTACCTACGATTGCATATAGGAATCTCATCTAACTATAGAAAACATACCTAATTAAAATAGATGGCCATTCTAAATAATTAAGCATGAAATCATTAAAATAATTCAGAGAAAATTGAAATACTTACAAGATAGATGATAAGTGCAGAGCCTCACAAATCAAATACCCAAGAGATTGAAAGTCTTAAAATTGAATTAAATAGAGAAAATTACAAAATAACTAAGAATGAAGAAAACCTCCATTCTTGAGTTTGGAGGAAGGTAGCGTTGAAAACTAAACCTAAAAACTTAAAAGGCTTCCAAATCCACATTCCGCCCAAAGCAAAATTCCAGATTCTGGAATTGAAAGTTGAATAAAAAATCTGAACCTGAGGCATGCGGCTCCTTTTTAAATATAAACCTAATATTTTTACTTTTAGTTTTAGGCAAATTACTACTTTGCCCATAAAGCCTAAAGACTTAAAATAAATAATATGGGTCATAAACTATTTTCCTAAGCTCACATGTCAAGTGGTGAAATTGTGAGTCCAAAAGAAAGTTAAGCCCACGTGATATCTCCTAAGTCCAGCCCTTTGATTTCCGCAGCCTGTTTCGATCCTGAGAAGGTCGAGTTCGACCCGCTCTAGGTTGAAACAGGAGAATTTCAGCTTGTATCTTGGTGAATCTCGACCATTTGCGGAGGTTGATTTCGACAGCCAGAAGGTCGAAACAGAAATTTTCCAGCTTGTTCTAAATAACTCCAATTTAGCTCCTTTTGCCTTGAAGCACTCCAATATGTACCTAAAACATAAATATGAATAAATTAAGCATTAACTACATAGAAATAGACACATAATCAAATCAAATTAACATATAAACATAAGAAAATATGTGCCTAAACAAACTCATGAAAGTAATCAATCAAACATAAGTAATAACAATAGTTCCAATGTATCACACTAAATAAATTTGAAGCATAATTCAAGAGAGACATCAACTTCATTAAACACATGGTTCAAGCAAGATGCCTGGATGGTTTTCCCTTCCATCTATATCAGCATTTATTGGGCGATGTCATAACGAGCAAATCGCGAGACTTGAGCGCTAGACGCATTGGAAAGGAGTTGCCACCAATCTTTTTTATTTAGGTGTGATTGGTCACCTAAATTTGACTAACCATTTTAATGTGTTCTTAATGTTGAATTAAGTTCATTAACTATGATTAACCATTGGTCTTTGTTACCAGATTTTGGATTCGGGGGTTCGGTTACGTGTAGAAAAGGTATTAGCACCCCTACAACGCATGTCTAATAGACAGTACCATTTTAATTAAACATTAACTCTCTTAGCCTTAATTATTACTTTTAATCCCTTAAAATATATTTTACTTTGATTAAATATCTCAAAAGGACTACCACTTGTACATCGGCTAAATAGCCTCTTTGTACATCCCTTGGATCATTCTTATTTATACCCTTTAATTGCAATTCTCATTTTTAATCTTTGAATTTTGATTACCATCCTTTTTTATATGGTCTCCCACCAATTGGCAAGACCCCAAATTTAAATTATTACACTTTTATGATTTTTCTAAACTTCCCACATATTGGCAAAATCTAGAATTATCTTTAAATTACTATTTTTATTATTATTTTTATAATTGAATTTCTCCATATTAATAATTTTATTTAATTTTTATTTATTATATTTCCTTTTTTTATATTTTCTAAATCCTCCACAATTTGGTAAGATTTTGAAGAATATTCTTTTAAATTAATTATTATTATTATTTTTTATTTTTTTACATGAAACCTTAATTATGCAAAATCTTTAAATTCCCCACAAAATTGGCAGAACTTGATAGATTCATTTAACCTAATCTAATGCATATGATTTTGCCGTTCACAGTTTATACTCGTGCGGGTCAGGAGTAAAATTTTGATGTTTTTAATATTTTGATAAGAGAATGAAAAAAGAATTTTTAATTTTAATAATTAAATTATGAAATTTGAGACAATTTTGAACAAATAATTATTTAAGTAAATAATTTAACAACCACAAGAAGCTAAAACTAGAATAACAAACCGAAACAACATGAAAAAAATTAATTAAAGCCATAATAATAATTAATAAATCGGTAATTACATGATCGACCAAAGTTTCAAGAAAAAATCATAGCATGTAAACCAAGAATCACATGTATCAAAAGCCAAACAATTAAACTCCCAAATTTATCCAATAAGCATATGCTATATAAAACAAATATATGAAACCCCAAAATAATCATGAACCAAAAAAAAATTAATTAATGACTATGAGCCAAATAATCAAAGTCACATACTGCTATATTCCACATGAGCGACGTACAGATTATTATTGATTATTTAATGACAAATAACCAAAGGAAAAGCAAGCAAACACATCTTCAATCATGAGAAAAAAAATTACCAAGTCATTTACTGCTATATATTCCACCGTCTAAATTGATTACTATGTAACTTTGCTTTGCTGTGATCTCCAATTACGAGCCGTTGAACAAGAAACCAAAACCAAGTAAAAGGGTTTTCAACAGAACAATTTTTCTTGCTTGCGGCTGTGACTTTGTTGAGTTACAATTGTTTTGGCAGTCAAAAATTTCTAACGCGTGTGTGTCCCCTCCGTCTGTGTCTCTATGTCTCCTAGGGTTGGTGTTAGACACATATTTTATTGTATTTCACATGTTAATTCTATTTGATTATGTGTCTATTTTTATGTACTTGATGCTTAATTTATTCATATTTATGTTTTAGGTACATATTGGAGTGCTTCAAGGCAGAAGGAGTTAAATTGGAGTTATTTAAAACAAGCTGAAATTTCCTGTTTCAACCAGGAGCAGGTCGAACTCGACCTTCTCAGGATCGAAACAGGCTTGGGAAATCAAAGGGATGAACTTTGGAGATGTCACGTGGGCTTACTTTTTATTGGGCTCACAATTTCACCACTTAACATGTTTGGGCTTAGGAGATATTTTTATTATCCAAATTTTCTATTTTAGTTATTTTAGAATTTAATGGCAAAGTTGTAAATTTGCCAAAACAAAACTATTAGGTTTATTTATATATCAGCCGCATGCCTGGGACGAATTCAACTTTGGGATTTTGAAATTCCAATTTTTGGCTTTTGCTTTTAAACGTAATTTCAAGGATGGAGGTTTTCTTCATTCTTGATTATTTTGTAATCTATTTTTTCTAGTTAATTAATTTTTGAGACTTTCAATCTCTTGGGTATTTGATTTGTGAGGCTCTACGCTTATTCATCCATCTTGTAAGTATTTCAATTTTCTCTGAATTATTTGAATGATTTCATGCTTGATTATTTAGAATGGTCATCTATTTTAATTAGGTATGTTTTCTATTGTTAGATGAGATTCCTATATGCAATCGTAGGTAATCAAATCCTAAGTAACAACTTGGAGTAGCCCTCTAAGAGAATCTTGAATATAGGTTGAATGTTGCCTATATTAGTAAACATTGTCTATTGTTGGCTAAGATCTTTCTAGTTCTTAAAGCAATGGGTTACTTGAATCTAGTAGACGATTGGAACTAGGTTAGTACACCTGTTAGGATTTAGTTTAGGGCATGAGTCAGGACTAATGAAGACTAAGGAAAGATAGGGATTAATGGTTGATGACGTTAATCTACGCCATCTATTTACCAAGTTAGATATTAGTTGATGCCAAGGATCAAATCCTTTTATCCCTAGAGTGCGATTGTCTTGAAATTGGAATATCTATTTAATTGTTTCTTTAATCTCACTAGTATTTTATTTTGTTATTTATTTAGTTTAGTTAATTTCTCCATGAAACCCCCCATTTAGTTTAATTTACAACTTTAGGAAAAGAAATTAAAACAATAGTTCTCTGTGGGATCGACTCGTACTTACTCAGTCTATAGGTTTTGTATGATTTTATTTTTGGTGGAATACGACACCCATCAGTTGGGGAAAATGAAGTCTTTATATAGGTCTAAATTCTTTGGGAGCAAGTCATGGTAGGAAACTATCAGGAAATTTCCCATACAGACTTATTTTACATTTGCTATAAATAATTATTTGACCCATTTAACTGGCCCAAATAAAATATTAAATCTCAAACCCAACTTAATAAATTTAACTCAAAGTTAACCAGGCCACATCATTGGGCTTAAGACAAAACTAAACTTTGACTTAACCTAAATTGAATTTCGGTGTCTATAGGCGAAAAACATGCTTAAAGCACACAATTTATAGCTTTTTCAAAACACTCAAATTTGAATTGTTGCAGCATCTTTTGAGTTTTCAAATGGACTAAGACACTGGTAACCATCAGACAGCAAAAAACCAAGGAAGTACATAACATGATCACTGACCTTATTGTTCTGCCACATCCAATTTTTAGTGCCATTTGGAAGAGCAGAGATTTGAGCTCAATTTCCCTATGCGATAATTTTTATTGCCTATTGGTCTAGATTAACAGATGGTGAAAAGTTCTGAAACGCTCTTCAGCGGCGTTGTCTCGCCAATCCTGTTTATCCCACCAATCTCCAGCACATTGAATTTCTCTCAGATTGGGAGTTGTTCCCACAGTAGATGGTAAACTTGTTAGAAGTGGACATGCCTGGATTTGTATTGTATCCAAAGTGGGCCATTCTAGTAAGGCATGATCACAAATGGAAGTCAATCTTTCCAACTTGCAGAGTTTGAAATTCTTCAATTTGTGGAAGGGGAAGGTCGTGGATATTCCAACTGTTCTTTCAGCTTCAATAATGTTAGCAATCAATTCACAGTCCTCAACTTGAAGACATTCTTGCTGTAAGAGTTGCGCGACCATCTCTAGTGAAAAAAGTTTTGTTATACCACGACATTTGATCGGTCGTCAGCAAATCATAAAAATAAAAAATCCCAACAATTACTAACTAAAGATAGTTAGGGCAAGTAGGGGTCGAACCCACAGAGAAAAAGGTTATTATTCTTTTTCTTAAAACAAACAAATAAAATAAAGAAGAATTTTGAGAGTAAAATTAGGTTAAACCAATCTAACAATTAAAATTATCTAAGAACGCAATCAAGAAAATTAAAGAAAACAATTAATCAGAAAGCAGAGAATAAATTGAGAAAATAATTAAAAGAAACCTCCAACATAGAATTAATATCCCTCTTGACAACAATACCATGGATCATTGATATCTAAAGATTATGAAAACAATGGATAGCTTGCTTGGAATTTAATTCTAAATTATCTTAATTAGATAAAACTCTTGATCCAGTGTGAATTATCCCTTTTACTCTTTAAATAACTACCTCTTGATCCAGTGTGATAATTACTCAAGATTAAAGCATTAAGATCTAGTAATTTACAAGCACAATGGGCAATTAAAAATTGGTCAAAGATTCTTAAATCCCTTGGAAGGAAGATCCTTCGCTTCCAATTGCTACCAAACAACTAAATCCGAAGATCCTTCAAGATTTAATTTAGCTAATGCTACTTAATTTATCAAGAAAGTGCTAGCTTCAATCTATCAAAACAAGCAACATAGAATTCATACAGAGATATTAAGAAATACCCAATTAATTTTCATATAAAAGCACAAAATCTCACCATAATATAAGTCAAGAGATCAATTAAATTCTACATTGGAGAAAAGAAAAGGATTACTCACTCATGAATTGAGTGAGCATCCAAAGAAAAGAAGAAAAGCTTATCTAAGGATAGGAGGAAGAGAGGGGCCGGCGGCTCTAGGGCAAAACTCCTCCAAATCTTCAACAATTCTTCAAAATAAAATCTCTAGATCTACATGTACTAAAAACCTAGACCTAAGGTGCCTATTTATAGTGGAAATAACCCTAGAAATTCCAATCGTAACTTGGAAAGGAGTCTAGGATGGTTTAAGGGTCTAACTTGGACTCCAAGTTGGATTAAAGGTCATCCTAGAGTAGAATCCAAGTTAAAATAGGATCATGAAATTTTGCTGAATTCGTGCAGTGACTTTGACGGCATTTTTAGACTTGAAAACGGCAGAACTGGGTCTTGGACTTCAAAGGAAAGTTGTAGATCTCGGAGTCAGCTTTCCAACGAGTACTCATGCGCTTCAAACGGAGGTCTGAGCAGAAAGTTATGAATTTTCTACCAAAACGGCTCCTGAATCCTAATCCTGTTAGGACTAGAATCGGGAATCTACGGGATTTTGGTATTTCCTTGGATTTAGGAGTCATTAATTGGGATTTTAATTCCAATTAATATTTTATATGGGCTGAGTATTTTCCCACATAAATTATCCATAAATACCAAAGCTTGAAAAATTTATCCATGACTTGTCTTCAATTAAAGTTCCAATCTTCAATCCTTGCTCCTTGAAATAATTCTTCAAAGTCTTCAAATCTCCAATTCGTCTTCAATAAGTCTTCAAACACGAACTTCGAATCTCCAAATCTATGCTCAAAATTGCTTTGCTAAAATCTGTGTAAAAAGTCATAAAAATAGCTCCAAAAGAGGTGAAAAATAACAATTTCTCAATTTCACATCACTTAAGAACTTAAAACACAATTATCATCAAAATAGCATATAATTAAGCATAAATAGATCCAAAAACATAATAAAATAGCCATAAAAATAGGGTTATTTTTGCCTCGATCAACATTCTTTTAATGTCAGAGTCGTCAAAGCACGAAAGTTCTTAGAATGAATTGTGCCATCCCAGATACAGACCAACTTTGGAAGCCTTTTTACGTGCAGCTTTTGCAGGCATTTGAATACCGGTACCCCTCCTGTTGTATTGCTATTACTATTACCCTTGACAATGCTCTGCATCTCATTGTATTCCTCGACGAAACAAGCTTCCAGCTCCTCTAATGTATCAGCAGGGAGGTTGTCTGTTAAGTTGGCAGCAGTCGTGTGGCCCATCAGCTCAAACGATTTTGCTTGTCTGAGTACATTAGAAATAGTACGAGGAAAACCGACTCCGGTAGAAAAATTAAGGTGCTTTTCCTCTAAGCATTAAAAGACATTGAACTCTGATGCGGAGATATTTTCGTGTTGACAGACAAATAGTCTGAAGGTTCTGAAGTCATGACCGGATGGGTTTTCATTCCATGATTGGCTTTCCCGGATGAAAGTGTTGAAAGACTCCAAATTAGTGAAGTAGAATTGAAGATGTGACAAATTTTTCAACTCGGTGACTTCCATTGCAATTGCATCTGCATTTTCATTCCATCTTGCAATATTAGGGCTCACATCAAGGCTCAGTTCTTCAAGATTAGTGAGCTTGGAGATGGTGTTACCAGGGATCATCAGTTCACTGCTGCTGCTATTGGAGTTGAAGAAAAAGCAAAAATTGCTTGCTTCTTGGACAGGGTTTTGGATACTACCGTCTGAGAATGAAACTCTTAAACATTTTAGTTTTGTCAACTGTCCAACCTCACTTGGCAAAGAGTAGATCCCGGAAACATCAAGGATTTCCAGATCTGGAGTTGCCCTATTTGAGGAGGAAGTTGTACCACCACTTGTTTGCAGTTGTTTAGAAAGAGCCCTTCGAAATTTTTTAATCCGAAGATGGATGAAGGAAGTCCCTAGATTTTATTTTCCCATAAGCCCAGAACTTTGAGGCCATGCATATATTCAAATAATTGCACTGGAAATTCAGTCAATTTATCTTCGTTTCCATGAAGTAACAATGTTATCAATCCCCGACATTAGGGTTTTTCTGGCAGTGGCAAAAGGCAAATCATACGAGCCAATGAGACTCTCTTTGCTTGTATCCATTCACAATCACAAGATTCAATCTTTTTATCATTTTCAACAAAGAAACTTAGATTTCTTTCATTTGTTATCCTTAGAGCTGCCCTTTGGAAACACACAAACATATTTAAGTGACCCAATCTTTCGCCCTTCTCCAAAAAACACTTTTCTACGAAATCGCTTAGTACAGTACGCCTTTTGTCACGTATTTCCCGAAGCTCTATGCCACCCAAAAATTGCACTGCGGTACAGCAATTGATTATAATGTCTCGATTAACTTATTCACCCATGGGAAAAATTGCCCAATATAATAAGCAATTCCCATAGTCAAGCTTATGCTTATCATCAGAAAATTCATCACGAAATTCTTCATAGATAATTTTAAACGACCAATAATATTCTTCCCACTCTTGCCATAGTTCTTGACTTGATGTTTGCAATCTCTCTTTCATCGTCCGCCATACTACCAATTCATCCTTCTTTGCCAAGTATTTCCCAACTACTATGAGCATAGGCGCACTTCCGCCAGTCGATAATTTGTTCGGCTACTCTTTTGAAATCCTCACTTCTCTCCGGATAGGAACCCGCGAATGCCCAGAATAACATTCTAGAATCCTCCTTGGACAATATCTGCACCTTCATGTCCTCATCAGTGTGACCGGTATATTTGTTTCTGCATGCAAACACCACCTTCCCCTGTTCATGATTAGGATAAATCCCAACTTCTTCAAGCTTATTCTTTAATGATGACGAGGGGGAAACTTCGTCAAGAAACAAGGCATACTTCTTGTTCTCTAACATCTCAGAAATCTTGCTCGCTCCATCGCTGTCTCCATCTGTTGTCATGCCTAAGCGCTTCCAAATCATTTCTTGTATGTTTTCTGTTCCAATCAAGCTAAAAGTATAGTCAAATTGAGGGGTTTGGCGCACTTTGTCATGCACAGTTTTCATTATTGTTGTTTTCCCTACTCTTGGACCTCCCTAGATGCAGATTCTCTTCAAATTTTCGTCATTTAACCATTCCACCAGTGTTGCCACATCTTTTTCCAACGATGGATGGTTAATTGTTCTCACATCATTATTCCATCTGCGAGGATTTGGTTCTGGCTTCTCACGCATTAGGTTTATTGTGCTCAATTCATGCTTCAGAACACCTGCCTCTGTTGTCATCTTCAGGATACGTTTACCAAGCTTGTTCAAAGCACAATATGACCATGGTTTACAAACTCATCCGGAAGGTTTTTTACCATAATCACGCTCCACTTCTATAAACTCTTTTCGTATCCCATTCGCCCGTTCCAGCCAGCTCCTGTATTCCTGCGTTCTTTCCTTTGTTGAGTTATTTCTCTATAGCTGACGTTTGACATCTTCTTCAGTATAAAATAGACATTTTATTTTATCCTTAAGACTTGCAAAATTGTTGTTGATATTTTCCACACTATAATATTGGTGTTTCAACCAGTTGGACATCCCTTCTGCTACTGCCGGTGCAACCAATTGGATAGCGGCGCTAGCAGCCTCCATCCTGCAAATTTAAGTATAGCAAACTGTGATGGTGCTATATTATATACTAGTAATCCGCCACATGCTACGCATGTAGATCATAAATTTAAGTACAAAATATTTATGTTTTAAAAATTAATTAAGTAAATGAATTAATATAAAAAATTCTTGCAACAAAAATTTAAATAGAAATAAGGGGAATTATCTTTTGGTGTAATGATGGGCTAAATTTACCCCATAAGTGTAATGATGTAGCTTATTCTTAAGTTTAATGTATGGTTAAACAAATTTCCCTATTGGTGTAATGATCTTTATATACTTTACCTATTTTGTCCTTTGAAGGTTTTAAAATTTAGATGTGGAAATCAATAATTAAAAAAGAAAACAAAAGAGAAATTATGCTCTCGTTAATGCTACTATGTACCGACCGATTTTGCCTATATTATCATTTTTATTGTTCTTATAATTTATCGAGTTTTTGTTCATGGGTTTAACAAAGTCTACATTTTTGCAAATCCCTGCCCAGTCTGGTATGTTCCAACCAATTTTAATTTCCAAAGAACTGATAAAAAAAATCGATCATGCATGGTAAGAGATGCATAGATATATGTCGGTTTGGGTAAGCTAGATCTATTACCATCTTCTTATGCTTTCCCTAGTAAATCTAGATAATGCCATTTTGGGTTGTTGCTATATTTTTTTATTGAGGAAAAATGAGTCAAAAATCACCATCTCCCTACTCTATCTATATATAATAGTATAACAAAGTATAACTAAAAATATATTAATATATTTTCATAATACTTTTTTTGCGGTTGGACTAGTAGAACATGGTTTCACTCTACATAGTTTGCACTTTTTTTTTTGGGTATCTTATGTTACTTAATTATTAAAATATTTTTAGAATAGATAAATTATAACATTAATTGAATCACATTTTTAGGGATAGGGCATTAATTAGCTCTCTTTATTTTCATAATCTTAGGATTAAGCCAATGATCCTTTGGATTTGATATTTTACAGCTACTAACGTTAATGTGGAAATTCTGTTGTAAGTTTTTAATTATAATGTTTTACTTTAAATTTTATAGTTTTGATGGTTGTTGCTATATAACCAAGTTAGAGTTTCATAATTATTTTAGTCAATTAGTTATGCTTGAAATTCAAGTATATGAGTAGTAATTTCTTAATTTTGATGATTATAGAAAGATAATGGTATTTTTATTATCATTGATTTTTTAAAGAAAAAAAAAGAGTATGTCAAGTGTTGTTCGAATAGACCTTCTCATTTGTTGTAACCTTTGCTCTATAATGTAGTCAATCATATAGTAACTTCGGTTACATTTAAGTGATCATCAATGAAAAGAAATCAAGAGAAACAATTATGAAAGTGAGCAAACCCATGAGGTTATAAAAAATTAGCAAGATAATAATAATAGGAAAAAAATATTATTTTATTTGTTATCCCCGCTTCTAAGTCCAGAGCTACCTTTCAATTTGTAGTGTGGCTTCAAATTGGTCTCTATGTTGTGCCAACTGGGTATATCTTCCACTTCATACTTTACCATGCTTGCTATGTAGACTTTATCGCCTACTGAAGTAGAAGTCTATATAGTACTTTTCCTTAAGTTCACTCGGAAGAGATTTTTCTTTGTATAGTTATACCAAATTTCCGATTGATATATTTCTTTGTACTAAATTTTGTAATGCATAAAGGAAGAAATTAGTTTTTTAACACAAAAAAGGAAGAAATTAGTTTAAAATGCTAAATTATTACCTTACTTTTCCAACTTCAAGTCGTTCACTCCAACAAAAAAATCAAAGTAGCTACCAATTCAAAGAAGATAAAAAAAAAGACTAAACAATAATAATTGAATAACATTATAATTGAATGGTTTAAATAGTGGCTTGATCCTTTTAAAATTAGGATATTAACTTTTCTCTTAAACGAAATATGATTTTGTTTATTCCTCAAATCCACGTGGCCTATGTTGGATTGGTTTGCAGGGTTAAAAAAATGAGGTTTTACTCATGTCATGAGTTCATATAACAATTATGTACTAAGTCAAATCTTCAATCTTTAAGAAAAAGTTATCGGTTAAAATAAATGTCTTACTCATGTCATGAATTCATATAACAATTACGTACTAAGTCAAATCTCTCAATTTTTAAGAAAATCCAATCATGATTAAAAAGAATATTAATTAAAAATTTATAAATGAATAAAAATAATATTAATTAAATTAGTATTCATAAATTAATTCTTAAAAATTAAAGTCGAAGTTATAAAGTCTAAGAAGATATTCATGACTTAATTATATTAAATGATTAAATTTGATGTGCTGACAATGTATATACACTTTTAATTAATGAGAAAATGTCACCTCATTAAGTAATATATGTAAAAATAAAAGTTAAAGGCCTATAAAATAAATATATTTAAAATTTAATTGTTATTAAATAGTGGTATATGTCATACCATGTACGGATTTGTTTCATACCATCTACAAAATATTGCGCTCCCAATTTCAAGCCTTCAACAAAATAAAAGTTAAAGGAGGAGGAGAACCAATCTCTATCCAAATTCGATTAGATTAAAAGTTGAAAAAAGAAAAAAGAAGAGAAGAAGAAGAAGAAAAACATGCTTAACTATCTAATGTGGAATCTCCTTTGAATAAATGTTGGATATTAAAAAAAATGAAAAGAAGTTTTATGCTTTCTGTAAATCAACAAAGAATGAGAACAAATTTATAAAGATATTTGTACTCAAAATTTTAGTCGGATATTGGAGAAATAGTTTATTTTTTGGCCAATGAAAAATTCAGGAGAGAGAAAGCTAATTAAAATTTATTATTATTGAGTAAAATAAATAAATAAATATAAATTATAAATAAAAATATTTATGAGAATAATAATAATAAAGTTAAATGACTAAAAAGAATATTAATTAAAAATTATTATACTATATTACTAAGTTGTCACGCCCCGACCAGGAAGTCGGGCGCGGACAGCCGCCGTGTTACCTTGAAACATGTACCGGCTGGTCACGCAATTCAAGACTCCACGAAGCGTCAATACCAGATCAAAAACAAAATAATGGAAATAGAGTATAAACGTTGAAACAATAACAGTTTCATAATCAGAGTCAAGCGGAAAATATCAAACCGAGAAGAGTAATAAATAAGTTCCAACATTTAAATCGAAAACAAATACCAAGTGAGAAAACAACAGTCAAGGAGTAAGAATGAACAATAAAGAGAAAGATAACGAGGAATAAACACGACTGCCAGTGGGACCCGACACGTAGTGAGATATACCTGTAACAGCAGGATCACAGCCTATGCAACCAACTCGATCGTCAAAAGAAATGTTGAGTTCTAACTACCAGTTCAGGGGACTCGTACACCCCCATAGTCCATCCACTATGAGCCTAGCCGATGTCTCGATCAACGCCTCAGCCCTCATAATTTATACATAAACTCTTTGTTCTCTTCTCTTTCTCCTCTCCAAGCTTAATTTCCACTCTTAACCAAGGTACTAGTTTTTCCAAACCTTTGTAACTCCAAGATTTCTCTTGCTTTAAATGCAAACTTTCATACCCATTTGGGTCGGTAATGAGGACTTGAATAGAGGAATGAAATGGCATGATTGCATGTTGGATTTATTACCAATTTGGGTTGAATTTCTTTGGAGGAAAAAGGTTCGGGTAACTAAGGGAGAAAAATGGAGGTGAGCTTCGCAAAGAAGAAGAGAAAAGGAATTTAAACCTCCAAATTTTATTAAATGGCATAATTGCTCATTAATCCTTGACATTCTTTATTCTTTTCAAATTGATCCTTAAATCGAAATTCATGTATCACAATTAAATTTTGATACTCCACCACACCAATTTAAATTCCTAGTGAAATTATAAGTTAAGCAAATATAAATTTAGGCTTTACAATTCTCCCCTCCTTGAAGAAAATTTCGTCCGCGAAATTTGGATGGTAACCTAGTTGTCTCAGCCAAAGGATAAACATGTTACCTTCTTGTTAACTCTTTAATACTCTTGTTCATCTCTTTCAACTTAAACGGTTGTCTAATACATCATAACATTAACTTTCCATAACGTATCAACAATTTTTTTTAATGATCACCACTTCCTTCTTAACATAAAGTTCCACATACCAATTTCATTGAATTTTCCTAAAATTTAACCGAAATAGAATTCTTGATATATTTGTTTACAATCATCCATTTAGCTTATTGACCATCACAACCCGACTGCAAAAAGTCTTAACAATCTGCTTATATCTTCTACTTTACGACCGAATCCCACTATTACATTTCAAAACCATATTGCCTCTGCAAATTCAAAAATTCCAAGACAACATTAGTGAAGCTTTGGCTTCAATTGAACTTGGGTCCAACATTTCGAGGAAATACCTTTAGAAATTGCAGTCATCAGCTATAAATTTTTTTATATCCTTTATCCATTTATAGGTATATCCCTATTTATAATCTTATGTTGCTTTTCCTTTCGTATAACCTTTACTCCCTCATTCCACTCATTAATAAATTTAGCTTCAGACGTTTCTTCTACCAACTTCGCACTACTTCAACGAAGTTTTAAATCCCTTACTTTTCATCCCTCAACGGAACCAAACCATCACCAATTCGATAGTCATTATTGCTTACAAATTCCAATAAGACAAACTTTTGATTCTACATCCTTGAAAAAGTCATAACATACACTTAGAAGGTCTCCATTGAGGTTCGGAGAGTCATGTCAGTTCTTCCATTGCATTTACGGTGGAATCGAGTACTGGCTTCAACTTCCTTATGTTATCATAATTTTAGTTCGGAAACGAAATGTAATTCGAAAATCTTAGTCTGATGCTTTGGTCATGTCACTTGTCATATCAAAATTCCTTTACTACTTCTGACAACTGATTAGTTAACTCTCATTTCGCTCCAAAATCGACTATAGTTGTTTCAACTTCTAACACTTAGTATTCACTTGTTGGCATACGAGATTGTCGTAACATGCCTTGTGTTGTCTCGTTTCATGCCAACCTACCAATCTCTTTCTTTAATTCATTGACTGGCTCCATTTGCTTACAATCATTAACACTCCAAATTTTATTACAAAGCTTACCATCAAATTTCCAGAATTAAATACAGGTCTGTATTCACACTTGGCCAACAGACTCCCACTATATTACCATTAAATGGGTGTTGAGAGTGATTTAGCACATTACAAGGAAGTTATCTTAGCTGTAGCGATGGATGACATCCGTTGTAATGCATCTAGCACACACAAACCTTTATTTGGTGGTAGTACCCACCATGCTTCAACTTAACCTCAACTTTAATCATATATGTAATCTTTTAATTCAGATACTTGTGACCCTTATAATTGTTATACATCCATCACTTTCCCACAAATTGGTATTACATTTTGATCATATTAGCAAACACTGTGACTTGCTACAAATCCAAGATATGTGTTTTTCTTATGCTTCATTAATCGAAGAGTACGAAAAGCAATCACTAATTGATTGATATCGGCCCCTCTTCCATATAGTATTGACTTACACCACAATAAGATACGCACTGACCTTTAGGGTCGTGGATACAATTTTCCAGCAATTATCGATTATATGAGCTCCTTGGAAGCTAGAATAAACCATTAGACATTAGCTTTATTCGACAAGCACTCATTAATGCCAAATGGGTTAATAAAAAAATGATCAATATATACATTAGACTTCACGTTGGTACACTTCAACTAATTCCCAAAATCATTTCTTTGCTTAGTCAAGGTTGGTCTGTCCGACCAACTTACGGACTTTGAACATTCTCCAAGTGTTGGCACAACTCCATTATGTGTCGTCCTTTAAACTTTTCTATATACCATTTGTCTTTATGATATTCTTATTCTCATATATCAAAATGGAACCATCACTAGTCTGATAGCTACAACTCAAAAAAAATTCAATTCTTCATGATAGTTTCCAATCAGTCTTGTTCTCAAACTAGATTTCCATCCTTCGTGATTCAACCAATTGCATCATGTACCAGAGAAAATCAAAAGACGTTGATTATGTCTAAATATTTTTTTTAAGACTTTGCAGTCAACCTGAAGTTCTCGTAGAAATTAAAGAACCATTTGGAGATTCAAGTACTTTCATACTATATACTTGAATAAATAAAAATGTCGATGGCGACGCTCTTACTCAAATTCAATTAGAGACTTTAGCTCAAACTTGCATAGTAATTCCAAGTGTATGTATCGTTTTTGAAAAGTCGCCTCCTTCAAGTCACACGGTTGATCTTTAACATATGATTGTATAACTTTGAGTCAATCATGGGAAAGACTCGTAACTTTAGTAAAATAGGCATTTGATAACTTCCCCACTTCCAACACTTGTTCCTACCACTTACCAGCTTAGTTCTTTAACCGATTCCCAACGACAAACTTCCATATCCATTCGTTGTTACCAGCAATAGATCACCTCATTTAGAGGTACCAAACATGGCAAGATCTTGCGTATACACTTTTTCTTTAACCTCTAGCTTAGATGTATTCTCCTGGCACCCCTTCGCGTTGCAAAATTTAATTCAGAACAATATCCAGGAGATACTACTAAGTCAAATTTGGCAACTCCATGGTGAATACTTCTGAAGATTCTTTAACTACCAAAAATAGCAATTACTTTCACCAATATTAACTCCTTCTTTTACATGGATTTTCTAAGTCAAATCATCAAGCTTTACCACTTATTATTTCCTTGCAGCATTGCTCATGTCGTAAGCGATATAAGAGATTGAGGCCCCAGCAATAAGAAGTCACTTGCAGAATGACATCGAAAGAAAAGTTGTTGTCGGGTATGACAAGAGTGGATATGGCACAAGAGGAAATGACACAGGTGTGAACGATAAAGTTTGAGTATTTTCCCTATAATCCATTGCATAGGCAATAAATGGTCCGAGAATTCAGATTCCCCCATCCAACCTCTTAACGAGGTCGAATCGTGAGGAGGATGTCCTTCTCGACTATAATCACGTTTTGGTGGCATTAATCTATAAGAATAGCGACGAGTTCGGAATTTTAGATAACAACCAACGGAAGAGACACGGAAGCTCAGATTAAAAACAAAATAATTTAAAGAGACACGGAATTTAGGATCAGAAACAAAATCATTTGTACAGATTCAAATTTAGTATTAAAATAAGGTAAACAAAACTTTTAAGTTTTTAAACAAAACATAAACAGAAAAGGCTAATGGACACCTATATGTCCGGAACTTATCCTAAACTCACTACAGGCCCACTGGACTTATGAAAAGGGTAAAAACCAAATGCTCTGTTACCAATAAAGTTGTCACGCCCCGACCCAGAAGTCAGGCGTGGACAACCGCAATGTTACCTCGAAACACGTGCCGACCAGTCACGCAATTCAAGGCTCCATGGAGCGTCAATACCAGATCAATAGAATAGATTAGACACTTTAACTAATTAGAGGTAATAAGGTAATTTACCCATTCAAGGGTACAACTGTCATTTATATTCCTACGAACTTTACGGAGTAATATGAGAATTATTCGGACATATTAACACAACTGATATGGTCGAATTCTTTCAATTCCTCTTCAAAGGGTAATTTCGTAATTTAATATCTTAAGGGCCATTTAGTAATTTTATTTTACCCGTCCAAGGGCAAAATAGTAATTGCCCTACCAATTTATTGGACTCAAATGTTTATTTCCAAATTTTATCTTTAATCTCTTTTTATTTTTTATTTTATTATTATTTTTCCTTCTGTCCTTTTCCTTTCCCTTTTCCTTTTTCCTTTTCTTTCGTTTTTTTTTTCTCTTTGGTTGGGCCAAGTGGCCCGCGTGAGGGAGAAAAATGGAGGTTAGCTTCGCATAGAAGAAGAGAAATGAATTTAAACCTCCAAATTTTATTAAGTGGCATACTTGCTCATTAATCCTTGACATTCTTTATTCTTTTCAAATTGATCTCTAAATCGAAATTCATGTATCACAATTAAATTTTGATACTCCACCACACCAATTTAAATTTCTAATGAAATTTTAAGTTAAGCAAATATAAATTTAGCCTTTACACTAAGGGTATTTTAGTAATTCAATAATTAAAATTTTTTAAGTTTGTACTTTTAAATAGTAGGATAATGAACTGTTACCACTAAAAGAAATCTTAAAACATACTCGTTTTTTTTTTCAATGTCATACTCATATTTATACTAGCAATTAACACATGCTACGCATGTGGTATTGTTTTACATTATTTATTTACTAGCAAATGCATGTGCGTTTCAAATGGGTTAATAATTTATAAATCATAGGAATCAAAATATATAAATATAAAAAATGGCATATTGATTTCTAATATATATTATATATATAACATGAAAATTAATTTTTATAAATCATAGTATATAATAAAAATCCAAATCTAAATGAAAGTATATAGTAAATAATATATACTTAATAATCTATGAAAACAAAATTTTCATTCTAGTTTTCAAAATATCATAGGGGTTTATTCAAAATTTCATAGTGTGATTCAAAACTTCATAGTGTGCAGATCAAAAGTTCATAGGGAGGTTAATAAAATTTCATAATGAGGTTATTAAAAAATCATAAGGAGGTTATAAAAATTTAATAAGGATGTTATCAAAATTTTATAGTAAGGTTTATCAAAATTTTATAGGAAGCTTTATCAAAATTTCATAGTGAGATTATCACAATTTCATACTGTGATTATCAAAATTTCACAGTGTGATTACTAACATTTCATGTGCATGCTCCCAAAATTTCATAGTGTTCTACCAACATTTCACGGGGATATTATCAAAATTTCATAGTGTTGTTATCAAAATTTCATTTGGAGGTTATCAAAATTTCATAGTGAGGTTTTCAAAATTACATGGGGAGGAAATTTTCATAGGAAAGTTAACAAAATTTCATAGAAAGGTTCTCGAAATTTCTTAATGTCGTTATCAAAATTTAATAGAGGGGTTATCGAAATTCCATAGTGTCGTTATCAAAATTTCATAGGAAAGATCAAAATTTTATAATGTGATTATCATAACTAGGTATAAGATCCGCGCTTTGCTGCAAGGTCGAAAATTTTATGAAGGGATCTTTGTGAATCTTTATTAATTAGACATTTGGATAAAAAAATTATAAACAGTCAATCGAAACCAGAAAATGTCGGAAGCCTAACATTAAAAAAAAACTTTTGAGTTCTTCATGAATTACTTTAATTGGATTAAGAGAACAGAGAGAAAAAAAAGTTGAAACGTTAAATCGAATAAGATAGAATTGGTAAAGGACTAAGTAGTATAATATAGAAAAGTATGAGGGTCATTTGATAAATAATCCAATTAAAAAAAATGTTTGTTGATAGGGATCTTGAAACATAAAAATTCCCTTTTGAACCCTTCATGAAACTTGTAGATCAAATTTAGCTTTCGGGTCCTTCATGAAAGTCGTAGATCACGCAATAACCTTTTAACCGACACTTAAATAACTTTAATTGGACATATGGATCCAAAATTATATGGTATTAAATACCGGCAATCGAAACTACCAAATTTGGAAAGATTTTTTTTTTTGAATTGAAACATAAAAATTGACATTTAAGTCCTTCATGAAAGTTGGAAATCATGAAATTACCTTTTAATAGACACCTCTTGACCTTAATCGGATAAATAGAAAAAAAACTAATATGCTTAAGCATTAAATCAATTAGGATAGATTTAGTAAAGGACTAAGTAGTACAAAGTAGAAAAATATGAGGGTCATTTGATAAATAACCCAAACAAACAAATGTTTGATGATGGAGATTTTGAAATATAAAATTTCCTTTTGAATCCTTAATGAAACTCGTAGATCAAATTTAGCTCTCGGGTCCTTCATGAAAGTCGCAGATCATGCAATAACCTTTTAACCGACACTTAAATAACATTAATCGGACATGTGGATCAAAAATTATATGATATTAAATAAACCGGCAATCGAAATCGCCAAATTTCGGAAGCATTTTTTTGAATTGAAACATAAAAATTGGCTTTTGAGTCCTTTATGAAAGTTGTAAATCATGAAATTACCTTTTAATAGACACCTGGATTACCTTAATCGGACAAATAGGAAAAAAATACATAAAGCGTTAAATCAATTTGTAAAGGACTAAATAGCATTAAGTAGAAAAGTATGGGGGTGAACACTGGCAAAAAGTACCCTGATGGAAGTGAACTCTCTCGAGAACCCTGATCTCAGGGACGAAGCAATCCGTCGAGATAAGAAAAAGTACAAGAAGAGGAGGGATGAGGCAAGCCCGGAGGCGGTTGGTGAGTCGTCTGTGCCTAAGCAAGCTGAGGATGATGGGGTTTCTACCAGCTCTATTTCATTGGATACTTCTCGAATTTCCTACAAGGATTGTTTAGCAGGTGTGCCGCCTACTCAGGACTCATCTTGGGAAGAGTGGATTCCAGGAGATGATGAGGAAGATGTTTCTTTTGATGACTCCGTTTCTGATCCGGAAGAGGGTGGGGATTCTAAATCCTTTGTTTGTTTTTCGGCCGAGGAAAAAAATGGAGATGTGTAAGCCTTTGAGGAATGCCATTATTGTGAAGCTGTTGGGTAAAGTTCTTGGTTTCAAGGCACTCTCTACTCGAGTCAAACTGCTATGGCAAATTGAGGGTAACTTCAAGATCATTGATCTTGGCCATGACTATTTCTTATTCAAATTTCAGAGGAAGAAAGATTACAGGCATGTTCTTGATGGAGGTCCGTGGATAATCGGTGGTCATTATCTCACCGTCCGTCAAATGGTCTCACAACTTCGAACCAGGCTCTAATGTTATCAATTCCATCATAGCTTGGGTTCGCTTTCCTCAGTTACCAATGGAATACAATACTACCATGGCTCTTAGACGTATTGCCTCCAGGGTGGGCAGGGTCATCCGATTAGATAAATCAACGAATATGTTGAGAGAGGAGGCTTTGCACGAGTTTGTGTGCAACTGGATTTGTCTAAGCCATTAAAAGCTGTGATTAACATTGGTTCACTGGTGCAGAAGGTTGAATATGAGGGTTTACATTTGATTTGTTTTGGATGTGGGCAGTTTGGCCATCAGAAGGATGCTTGTTTCTTGAATAATTTTAATGCCACGGCAGCTGCCGGAAACTCTGATCTTAGTATCTCCAGTTAGAATATGTCTCATGAGAAATATCCCACGGATGCTGGTTTCGGCCTATGGATGATTGTGCAGTGTAAGGGGCACCGTCTGGTGAAGGAAAATCCGGGATAGAGCAAGTCCAAGGCTGATGGTGAAGAGAGTGATTCTCGGAATCGATCTAATGTCGTGAATGGTGTTGGGAGAAATTCACGGAATTGTTATAATCCCTTGAATGGTGCTCCTCTTGATTTTGGGGAGAAAGCAAAAGAGCCGTTGTCAACAGTTTTAAGAACTCTATTAGGGACGTGAAATCTGCTGGTAGACGGGAATGGAATCCTAAGAAAGAGGGAAGAATTAAAATCGTATCTAAGTTTGCGATTAAAAAGGGATAGAAGGACAAAAATAAAGTGGACGAATGTGATTTATTTTCTAACTCTTTTTTGGATAAGTCACGGGCTTCTTCCTCTTGTGAACTCAGCAGTAGAGTTAGGCCACCTCCGGGTTTTTCCTTCAAAGCTGGGTCTTCAAAGCCTATTATTTTTGACCCAAAAAGATTAGAAAACTTAGTTGGGGAGCAGAGCACTAATAATCTGCCTTTGGAGATTATTTCTGCTGAGGTTGTTAATTCACAAGTTGTTACGGTCGTTGAACAGTCTGGTGGTGATGGCATGAAGACTTCAACATCAAATCTTTTATTTCTTCCTCAACAACAACCTCCTTCGAAAATGGGTTTAGTGCCGCACAATAGTGACTCGGATATGGTTGTTGATGATGAAATTAATTTGTCTAAAGATGAGCCAGTTGAGGTTGTTGAGCCTTCTTGTTCAGCCATGCAAGATTAATCCTGTGGTTTGGGTATTTTATTATTTTTTTATGTCTATTCTCCTTTGGAATTGTCGGGGTACTACCAACCCTGTTTTTCGACGTAATGTGTTAGAACTTATACGTTCTCACCATGTTGACTTGTTGATTATTATTGAGCCGAGAGTCAGTGATGCGAAAGCCGATAGAATTATTCGTAGACTACGGTTTGATGGGTTTACTAAGGTGGATGTAGTTGGTTTTTTCGGTGGTATCTGGGTATTATGGAAATCTTCTATTGGCACGGTGAATGTGGTGGAGAAGAGTGGTCAGTTTATTTCAATTTAATTTTATTATCGATGCTAATGGTTCCAGTTGGGCACTTACTGCAGTTTATGTTAGCCCTACTCCTTCTTTTCGAGATTTCTTGTGGAATTATCTTCATGATTTTGATGAATTTGATAATATTCCTTGGTTGCTTCTTGGTGATTTTAATCAGTTTCTTGCGGCAGATGAAAAATCTAGTGGAAAACCTGAACCTATCAGGCGTGTGGAGCAATTTCGGGAGGTTGTTGATAGGCGGCACCTTATTGACTTGGAAGCTTCTGGTTGTAAGTTTACTTGGTCTAATAAACAACCTCCTAGTCTTTTGATTTAAAAGAAATTGGATCGTGCTCTTTTCAATGTTCATTGGAGACATTATTTTTCTGATGCTTTTGTTCGAAACTTGCTGAGAGCTCATAATGATCATTGTCCTGTTCTAGTTTCTCTATATGGTTAGGTGAGTGGTAATCCCTCTGCTCAACCTTTTCGATTTGAGGCTGCGTGGCAATCCCATGATACCTTTTCGTTAGTTCTGTCGGCTTCCTGGAATTTTGCAGATACTCTCAATCACTCCTTATTTTCATCTTCGTGTGGCTTTGGGTGACTGGAATAAGGATGCATTTGTGAACATTTACAAGAAAAAACGCCATTTAATGGTCCGTTTGGGAGGGATACAACATGCTCTTGAAACTAGACCGAATCCCTTTTTATATCGACTGGAAAAGGAATTATCTGCATAGTATAATTTGGTGTTATCATAAGAGGAGATGTTATGGTTTCAAAAATCACGATCTAATTGGGTCCAATTTGGTCGTAATACCAAATTCTTTCATACCACAACTTTAATTCGCATGAATCGTAACAAGATTTCAGCATTGAAGGGGGATGATGGTGAATGGATTTTTGACTTGGAGATTATAAAACAATTTGTTCTATCACATGCATTTCCAATTGGTTTATCAAGCAGAAAGGTTGGATGTTAATTTTTGAAAATTGTTTTCCTCGCATTCGCATGCCTTTGAAAGATGAACATGTTATGCTTTTGTCTCATATTCCTCATGATGATGAGATTTATGGTGCTCTGAAGTCTATGGCTCCTTATAAATCTCCAGGTCCTAATGGATTTCAAGCAGCCTTTTATGATTGTGCAGTGTAAGGGGCGTCGTCCGGTGAAGGAAAATCCGGGAAAGAGCAAGTCCAAGGCTGATGGTGAAGAGAGTGGTTCTCAGAATCGATCTAATGTCATGAATGGTGTTGGGAGAAATTCACGGAATTGTTATAATCCCTTGAATGGTGCTCCTCTTGATTCTGGGGAGAAAGCAAAAGAGCCATTGTCAACAGGTTTTAAGAACTCTATTAGGGACGCGAAATCTGCTGGTAGACGGGAATGGAATCCTAAGAATGAGGGAGGAATTAAAATCGTATCTAAGTCTGCGATTAAAAAGGGACAGAAGGACAAAAAAAGTGGATGAATGTGCTTTATTTTCTAACTCTTTTTTGGATAAGTCACGGGCTTCTTCCTCTTGTGAACTCAGCAGTAGAGTTGGGCCACCTCCGGGTTTTTCCTTCAAAGCTGGGTCTTCCAAGCCTATTATTTTTTACCCAAAAAGATTAGAAAACTTAGTTGGGGAGCAAAGCACTAATAATCTGCCTTCGGAGATTATTTCTGCTGAGGTTGTTAATTCACAAGTTGTTACGGTAGTTGAACAGTCTGGTGGTGATGGCGTGAAGACTTCAACATCAAATCTTTTATTTCTTCTCAACAGCAACCTCCTTCGAAGTTGGGTTTAGTGCTGCACAATAGTGACTCGGATATGGTTGTTGATGATGACATTAATTTGTCTAAAGATGAGCCAGTTGGGGTTGTTGAGCCTTCTTGTTCAGCCATGCAGGATTAATCCTGTGGTTTGGGTGTTTTATTATTTTCTTTTATGTCTATTCTCCTTTGGAATTGTCGGGGTGCTACCAACCCTGTTTTTCAACGTAATATGTTAGAACTTATACGTTCTCACCATGTTGACTTGTTGATTATTATTGAGCCGAGAGTCAGTGATGCGAAAGCCGATAGAATTATTCGTATACTACGGTTTGATGGGTTTACTAAGGTGGATGTAGTTGGTTTTTCCGGTGGTATCTGGGTATTATGGAAATCTTCTATTGGCACGGTGAATGTGGTGGAGAAGAGTGGTCAGTTTATTTCAATTTAATTTTATTATCGATGCTAATGGTTCCCGTTGGGCACTTACTGCAGTTTATGTTAGCCCCACTCCTTCTTTTTTAGATTTCTTGTGGAATTATCTTCATGATTTTGATGAATTTGATAATATTCCTTGGTTGCTTCTTGGTGATTTTAATCAGTTTCTTGCGGCAGATGAAAAATCTGGTGGAAAACCTGAACCTATCAGGCGTGTGGAGCAATTTCGGGAGGTTGTTGATAAGGGGCACCTTATTGACTTTGAAGCTTCTGGTTGTAAGTTTACTTGGTCTAATAAACAGCCTCCTGGTCTTTTGATTTAAAAGAAATTGGATCGTGCTCTTTGTAATATTCATTGGAGACATTATTTTTCTGATGCTTTTGTTCGAAACTTGCTGAGAGCTCATAATGATCATTGTCCTGTTCTAGTTTCTCTATATGGTTAGGTGAGTGGTAATCCCTCTGCTCAGCCTTTTCAATTTGAGGATGCCATGATACCTTTTCGTTAGTTCTGTCGGCTTCCTGGAATTCTGCAGATACTCTCAATCACTCCTTATTTTCATCTTCGTGTGGCTTTGGGTGACTGGAATAAGGATGCATTGGGGAACATTTACAAGAAAAAATGCCATTTAATGGCCCGTTTGGGAGGGGTACATTGTGCTCTTGAAACTAGACCGAATCCCTTTTTATATCGGCTGGAAAAGTAATTATCTGCAGAGTATAATTTGGTGTTATCATAAGAGGAGATGTTATGGTTTCAAAAATCACGATCTAATTGGGTCCAATTTGGTGATCGTAATACCAAATTCTTTCATACCACAACTTTGATTCGCATGAATCGTAACAAGATTTCAGCATTGAAGGGGGATGATGGTGAATGGATTTTTGACTTAGAGATTATAAAACAATTTGTTCTATCACATGCATTTCCAATTGGTTTATCAAGCAGAAAGGTTGGATGTTGATTTTGAAAATTGTTTTCCTCGCATTCACATGCCTTTGAATGATGAACAGGTTATGCTTTTGTCTCATATTCCTCATGATGATGAGATTTATGGTGCTTTGAAGTCTATGGCTCCTTATAAATCTCCAGGTCCTGATGGATTTCAAGCAACCTTTTATCAAGCTTACTTGATGGTGGTGCGTGAATTAGTTTGTAGCATTGTGAAGAAGGTTTTTCTTACAAGGAAGTTCGAGGAAGATTTAAGCCGAGTTTTAGTTGTTTTTAATTCCTAAAGTTGAGTCTCCGGAGAAAGTTTCTCAGTTTCTGCCTATTTCGCTTTGTAATGTCATTGTTATGATTTTGTCGAAATTACTTGTAAATCAACTTAGGCCTATGCTTTAGGGTTTAATCTCTCCAACACAAAGCAGTTTCATTTCTGGTCAGGGTACAACTGACAACATTGTTGTCGTACAGGAGGTTATTCATACTTTGTCTAGGAGGAAAGGTAAGATTGGTGGAATGGTTGTGAAAGTAGATTTAGAGAAGGCTTATGATCGTATCAGTTGGGATTTTCTTCGGTGGATCCTTATGGATCTTGGTCTTTCGTCTACTTTGATTAATTTGATTATGTTCTCCATTACTTCTACCCATATGAATGTTTTATGGAATGGGGAAATGACAGAGTACTTCCAACCTTCAAGGGGTCTCCGGCAAGGTGATCCTTTGTTCCCGTATCTTTTTGTTCTCTGCTTGCAGAAATTGTCTGATATGATTGATTCAGCTGTGCATTCGGGCTCTTGGAAGGCTATTTCTATGACCCGTACGTAGGGGGCCTTCTCTATCACATATTTTCTTCGCTGACGATCTGATTTCACTTGGGGAAGCTTTTGATGCACAGTGTAAGGTGATGGTTGACTACTTGAATCTTTTTTGCTCTTTTTCTTTTCAAAAGGTTAATTTTGCGAAGTCTCTTCTCTACACTTCACCAAATGTTTCTTCACAGTTGGTGAGTAGTATTGTTGCGCAAACTGGCATGTCCTTCTATGATGATTTGGGGCGCCATTTGGGAGTCTCTTTACATCATCGTAGAGTATCTCGCCACACATATGATCATCTTATTGATAGGGTGAAGAAGTGTTTGGCATCTTTGAAAGCTAATAGTTTATCTCTGGCAGGCAGGGCAACTCTTAAACAATCGATTACTAGTACTATACCTGTATATACTATGCAAACTTCCAAATTGCCTAGTTTTGTTACTAAACAGATTGATTCGCTTAATAGAAATTTCCTCTGGGGCTCCACTGCAGAAAAGACGAAGGTGTCGCTTGTTAAGTGGGACTCGGTTTGTTAGTCTAAGAGCTCAAGTGGTCTGGGATTCCGGAAGCTTGGACTTATGAACCAAGTACTGCTGGCCAAAATGGGTTGGAAGTTAGATAATGAGGATCATGGTTTATGGGTGATAAGTGCAATAATTTACATTATTTGGAACTTATTTAGATTATATTTTGGGTATTAATCTTGCACTTTTTATAGCTTTTCATGATAAACTATTACATTTGTGTTTTTGAGCTTGTAGATTAACTTTAGAGTGATTTTTGGAGAAAATTCATAACTTTTGATGCAGATGTCAGATTAAGGCGATTCAAGCACCGTTGGAAAGCTGACTTGAAGATCTACAACTTTCGTGCGGAAGTCGAGACCTGAAAATGTCATTTAGATGGACGAAATTGCCCTTGAAGTCATCGCACGGATAATGTACGGACATCATCCGTACAGCACCTAAGGGAATTCCCAAATCTTGATTTCCTTGATGTTTTAGAGCCATTATCTCTCCAATATCAATCTTAATGGGTCTGGCCAAGTCAAATACCATATTTTCTATTTTTATTAGGATTTTAGACCCTTTCATTAATTATTAATTATTTATTTTTCCTACTTACTTATGGTTTAGGTTTGAGCCCCTATATAAAGGGAGGCCTTGTACTTAGTTTTAGATACAAAGAGACAGAGAATTTTCTTTTACTTTCTTGAAGACAACTTTAGGGAGTTTTTCTTCCTCTCTCATGTTCTTTATTTATTTTATTTCAGTAATAGTTTATGTTTTTATTTTCATAAGCATGAGTAGCTAAATCTCTAATTAGGGTTAAGGTGTAGCCAATTGGGGATTAATATTTGATTTTATGTTTTGAATTGATCTTTTCAAGTTGAATTTGTTTTTCTTGTTCTTCATACAAATTATATGCTTGGTCATCATATAGTTTATCTTAGGGATTGTGTGATGTACTGACGGGTGAAGCATAATCTATGCATTAGGAAAACAAACAGGTTAGACTAGATCAGACATGAATCTTAGGCTAATTTGATAGATTATTGATTAATTGTTCTTAATGGATCTAGTTAATTAGGTTTGCATCGACATATAGTAAATTTGATTAATTAGGTATTCCTGTGGAGACTTAACGGAGCGCATAGGTAATTTAGAGTAATCCTATTTCAACTTTGCATCAATTCAATTCATAGGTTAATTATTGATTTCCCAATTAGATGAAACCTAAAGCCCTAAGCTTTTCAATTATTGTCTTCTCATCTTTATTTAATTCTCTGCTTTTATAATTTAATTTCTTTTAATTTAAAATTGTCTTGATAACTCTCAAATTTCATTCTCTTGATAGAACTAATTGCAATAGAAATTTCTTGTTCCTTGTGGGTTCGACTCCTGAAATACTATAGGATTTTATTACTTCAACTGACTCTGTGCACTTGCAGATTTGGTTCATCCATGGGCGCGAGTTTTAAGAGCAAAATACCTCAAAGGTCAAAGCTTTGTCCGTTCCACCAGGTCCCAATGCTCATCTCATACCTGGCATAGTATTCATTCGGCCGGGAATCTTGTTCTCCAACGCAGTGCGAGGCTTATCGGTGATGGACTCACTACATCTTTTGGAGGGATAAGTGGTTGGGGGATGCGACTTTGGCAGATAGATGTGGGGTTGAGGTTTCGCCTCAAATGCAAATGGAGTTGGTATCGGATTATGTCTCTTCATTGGGTTGGGATTGGGATAAACTTCATTTCCTTCCAATTAATATCCGTGAGGAATTGTCTCTTATTTTGCCTACTCATGGGGAGATGGATCAAAACTATTGATTAGGCTCTCCTGATGGTTTGTTTTCAGTTTCATCTGCTTGTAAGTTACTTGCGGGTGAGACATCTGTTGATTTTGGTTGGAAGAAACTTTGGAAGATGGATGTTCCACCTAGAGTGAAGCACTACTTCTGGTTGGTTCGACATGATCGTCTTCTCACTAAATTGGCTTGCTTCTGTAGACATATTACTCATGTTGCAACTTGTCCTAGATGTGGGGCTGCTGACGAATTTGTTCTTCACGTTCTTAGAGATTGCGGTACGTCTCAGTCAATTTGGTCCCGTTGGTTACATGGTGCCAGGTTGGTTTATTTTAATTCTTTGAACTTGAATGACTGGTTGCGATATAATTTTGCTTTGAGTAGATTCTTGGTGGACTCTCAAGTTCCTTGGCCTGTGTTTTTTAGCTTCGTTTGTTAGCATATTTGGAGATGGCGTAATTGCTTGCTGTTTGAGGATAATTTTACTTGGCTTGAGAATCCATCTTTCATGATCTCTTCCAGTGTTTGTGAGTTTTGCAGTTTCAGGTCAAATCTACATCTTCCAAAACAGAGATCTACTACCCTTATTGGTTGGTTAAAGCCCCTTATAGGGTTTGTCAAGTTTAATGTTGATGCAGCAGCTAGAACGAACCCATGTGAATTGGCAGCTGGTGGTATTTGTAGAGATTCTGATGGTACGTGGCTTTCGGATTCACGTGTAAGCTGGGTTGGAGGCATATTTTGAAAGCTGAATTCTATGCTATTTATCATGATATGCGGATTGCTTGGGAATCTGGTCATAGACTAATCATTGTGGAATCTGACTCTCTTATTGCGGTTAATAAATCTTGCAGCCTCTAGCTTTACAAGATCCTTTGTCACAAGTTATTCAGAGATGTCGTGAGTTGCTTCAGCGAGATTGACAGTGTTCTTTGGTTCACACTTACCGTGAGGCCAATATGTGTGCGGACTACTTGGCCAGTTGGGCCTATCAAGGGTCCTTTGATATTGCTATTTTGGATCAACCGCCGGGTGTGCTTCATCGTTTCATCAAGATATTTGGGGTGTCTCGAGGCCTAGGGCTATTGTTAGCTAAAGCGATATTGCACCGCTCCAATGTACCAAAAAAAAGTATGGGGGTTATATCATAAGTAATCCAAAAAAAATTTGTTTGGTGAAAATGGGACCCATCAAGGGTATCTTTTCCCCAAAGTTCCCAAAATACCATTGGTCATCAACTCAAATTACAAACAAATTAAGCATGAAATGACCAAAATACCCCTCCCAATTTGTTCTTGGATCAATTTGCTCAAATCTTTAGATTGGTTTTTTAGTCATTTCATTTCCTCTTCTTGATGTTTTGTTATAATTTCATAAGGAGGTTATTACAATTTCATATTGTGGTTATAGCTTGGGACACTAGTGGTTAAAGCTTGTGACTTCTTGTAGGATGTCTCAAGTTCGAATCTTTGGATGTGAGGGTGGGATACGGGATAAGAGATGGTTATGATAGATGTTGGTTCCAGCATAGATTTCAGCTCGGATGAATGTAAGAGATGCAGTCCTGACATTCAACCAAGCTCTCCTGTTGGTCTACATAGAGAAGATTTTGGAAGATCAATGGTTGAGGAAGATGCGACTAGAACGATGATCGAGTCGTTGAGCAATCACAAGATAAATCCCCACAAAACTTAACTAAATAGCTAGGGTAAGTAGGGGTCGAATCCACAGAGAGAGAGGATAACTTCTTTACTAATCTATTGTGTTTAAAATAAGGAGTTTGAAAATTAAGATCAAGTAATCTAAATTAATACTAACAAAACAAACTAGAAGCAAAATAAATCAAGTAACAAACTATATAAAACAAGTCTCCAATATAGAATCAATTTCTCTCTTGACTAGATTGATATGGATCATTGACACAAATCATGAATTCGATATCAATTGCCAATCAATTAAGCATCATAAGTTATTCCAAAGTAGTATATTTCCTAAGACGTAGGCTTCAACTTTTCTTAGAACAAAATAATCTTCCTAATATCTTAAACAACTCTACTTGAATAATTGGTATAGGAACAGACGTAATGCTAATTCCAACATGCTAATAAGATTAATCCGCATCTCGTTAAAACTAACCTCTAATATTCTGATCCAGGTTCCAGCCCTTCCTAGAATAAGCATTAAGATTATTCTTTTCCACATGCATGATAAATCAATACCAAACTCATTTACACCTATTACCATCTCGCTATAGATTTCAACAAGGTTTGATAATCCCATTGAACCTAGGACTCCTAGAATTGACAATTGTTACTTGGACCTATATTAGCTTGACTCAAGCCAACTTGAATCTAACATTAGCATTCATAAATCTCAAGATAAGTAGGCCTCCAAATCAATCAAAATATGAACACATAATATAAAGTATAGGGATAAGAAACATATTCAAATAGAAAATCAAATTATAAAGAACAAAAGTCTCCCCATAAATAATAAGTCAAGAGATCAATAAGATCCTACATTGGAGAAATAAAAGATTAGCTACTCATGAATTGAGTAGCCATCAAAAGAAAAAGGAATAGAAAAACCTAGGAAGATAGAAGTTGGCCGGCGGCTCTCCTTGCTCTCCAAATTCGTCTAACCCCCTTTCTAGAGAGAAAAGATGTCTATTTATACTAGAGACTTAGGGCAAACTTAACCTAGGACAAAATAGACTTTTAAGCTCATTAAACCCTCTCCAATTGAGTGGAATTTCGTCCTCCAGGTCTGGGCTATCTCCAAATACCGAAATTAGGTTAATCATATCAACTTGGGCTTGAATTCATGGGCTTTTCTAGGTCCAGCTCGTCTACAGAAACTTCAGGGGCATTTTCGTCCTCGATAACGGCAAAACTGGGTCTCGACCAAAACACGAAAGTTGTAGCTCCCGGAGTTAGCTTCCCAACGCATATTAATACGCCTCATTTGGAGTTCTAGATCAAAAGTTATGGCTGTTTTCCCGAACTGACTCCAAATCTGGAAAGAAATGAAGAAGCTTCAGCATGAAGACACCCACAAGTGGCTGATGGCGCCCGCTGACAAAGGCCCCGACTCGCGCTGGGCACCCACCTGGTTGGCCTGAGCATCCAGGTCGTAAGCCTGATCACCCATGTCTTCCTGGTGGCTCGACATGTCTTCTTGCAACTTGAATTCTTCTTACTCCTTTGCTTTGGAACTTTGAAGCTTTCAACTTTATGACTTCAATTGGCATAAAATTGACTCCATAGATTCTTCATTCACGAACACGAGATCTCCAATTTCTTCCAAGAAAATCCATGAAAAACCTTTGTGCTAAAAATCAACCAAAATAGCTCCAAAAAGTGCCTAAATCAACATATTTGCATATTTCTACCTCTTCAACACCTACAATCACAAATGTAAGCATTATAGGGTAAAATCTAACACAAATACATTCAAAAGCATAGGAAAATGACCATAAAAACATGCATCATTTTGGTCTGATCATATTTCCCCCACACTTAAGCTTTGCTAGTCCCTAGCAAACTAGTGTACTTCTCTCAAAAGAAAGGTCAAAACAATTTCAATTGCACACACATATCAAGAGACAACCTAATCATGAAATCAAGATATCATAGAATAATGAGAATACTCAATTCTAAAAATCAAGAGATAACAAGCATCATCAATCTTAAGTAAGCATAATAAGAGAAATTCAACTCACTTATCATCTTTTCTCTTTACATAACTATCACTTACCATAAGCTTGTGTATGCATCTATGTCCCACAGAAAAGTAATATCATGGATATTCATCAAGATATAAAATGGGTTAGAAAGGTGGCTTATTTTAAGAAACAAGGTTACTAACCTTAGAAGTGTTCATGACTTAGGGGTTACTAACTCCCTTTTTTTTCTTTTGAGGTTACTAACACTCATTCTTTCAGAGGGACAATACTTTCGCATTCCATGCCTCTAATCCTCTTCTAAGGTTACTAACCTTTTTTTTATTAATTAATTAATTAATTAATTAATCGTTTTTCAAAGAGTGACAACTATGGAAAGATCAGAAGTACCTCTTCTCCTCTTTCATGAAAACACTTCTTTTTTTAAAAATTCAAGCTACCCTTGATACCCCCACACTTATTTCTTGACATATCCATGACATACTTCTATAAGTGTAAACAAGATTCAACACAAGTTCTAGAAGTAATAAGTTATGAAAGCATCGGATAAATAAGTTCATATCACAATCTCAAATTATACTTAATTCTAAGAAATCAAATACATGCTAAAACTTAATCAAAGATTAAAGCATTCTTAATACTCTAAGCATCAATCTTCCACAATCAAATCAATCACTTAACATGTATATAACAATTAAAATTCAAAATTTTGCTCAAATTTTCGAGATAAGGAACTACCTAACCAAATCTAAAAACTAAACCTAAAGTTAACACTAAAACTAAACATGCAAAAATTATTCCACTTTCGTAGGTGT
>AWUE01013275.1:0-12990 GCA_001974825.2 Corchorus olitorius
AACTCGCTTCAGCTCTTCTTTAGCAATCCAGGTGCTTTCGGTTGTTGGTTTTCCTAGCCATTTCACCAAAAATCTCTTGTACATATTTCCTCGCCTTGATCGAACCTCTTTAACATCCAAAACATCTTCAATAACATCACTTTTCGCAGCTGGCAACTGTTGAACTTGTTCCTTGATGCTAAATGCAGTCCCATCATCAATTCCATTAAGTGTATATAAATCTGAAACATTAAAAACTGGACTGATTTGCAAATCTGATGGTAACTCAGTCACATAAGCATTAGAGCTGATTTTCTTCAGTACTTAGGTCCAAACTTTCTGTTCTTGAGTTTGTGATAAGCCCCCTTTGGAAATCTCTCTTTTCTCAAATAAACAAGAACTTGATCACCTTCTTCAAAATCTTGTTGCCGACGATGCTTATTCGCCTCAGAAGAATATGTTGCATTGCTGTCTTTTAAAGCAGCCTTCACCTCTTGATGAACCTTTCGAATATGATCAGCAAATTCCTCTCCTTTATCACTCACTCTAGCTTCTTGCGGTAAAGGAACTAAATCAAGAACATGTTGAGGTTTCAATCCATATGCAGCCTCAAAAGGTGTCTTCTTGATACTCCGATTCACTGAATTGTTGTAAGCAAATTCAGCTTGTGGTATAACAGAATCCCAAGTCTTTGGATTATTCCCAACAAGACATCGCAGCAAATTACCCAAGCTTCTATTCACAACTTCTGTTTGTCCATCCGTTTGTGGATGACAAGTGCTTGAATACTTCAATTCAGTCCCAAATTTCCTCCACAAAGACCTCCAAAAATGTCCCATAAACTTCACATCTCTATCAGAAACAATAGAAGTTGGAACTCCATGCAACCTCACAACTTCGCGGAAAAATAATTCAGCAATATGAACTGCATCAGAAGTCTTAAAACATGGAATAAAATGAGCCATTTTCGAAAAACGATCTACCACAACAAAAATAGAATCGAATTTCTTTGCTGTTTTCGGAAGTCACAAAACGAAATCCACACTCAAATGAATCCATGGAGCATCAGGCTCAGGTAAAGGTGTATACAGCCCCGTGTTTTGAACACTTCCTTTACCAAGTAAACATGCTGGGCATCTTTTCACAAACCTCTCCACATCTCGACGCATCCTTGGCCAAAAATATCGATCAGCCACTAATGCCATAGTTTTATCTCTGCCAAAATGTCCTCCCAAACCATTTCCATGAAGTTCTTTAATAATTTGTTCCCTCAAAGACCCTTCTGGAATGCACAACTGATTTCCTTTGAACAAATAGTCTTCATGCAACCTAAAGGAAAATTTCCAGCATGTGCTGAATTTTGTAAATTAGCCAGTACCTTGCTGAAATAGGGATCAATAGGATATTGTTGCTTTAACTCTTCAAAACCCGTAATTTGAGTGCTCAATACAGATAAAAATAAAGTCTTCCGACTTAAAGCATCAACCACTGTATTAGACTCACCAGACTTGTATTTCAAAGCAAAATTGAATTCATCAAGAAAAGAACTCCACTTTGCGTGTCTATCATTAAGCTTTTTCTGGGAACTTAAATATTTCAAAGCTTGATGATCAGAATAGACAACAAATTCTCGATAAGCCAAGTAATGTTGCCAATGTCGAACTGCCCTCACCAAAGCATAGAATTCTAGATCGTAAGTTGAATAACGACGTCTAGAATCTGTCAACTTCTCACTGAAAAATTCTACTGGCCTTCCATCTTGACTAAGAACTGCTCCAATTCCGGTATGTGAAGCATCACATTCAACGACAAATAACTTGTCAAAATCCGGTAGTGCAAGTATAGGAGCTTCCGTCAACAAACCTTTAACCCTCTCAAAAGCCTTTTTTGCAGTATGTGTCCACTCAAATTCACCTTTCTTCAAAGTTTCAGTTATTGGACTCATAACAGCACTGAAATTTCTAATAAATCTCTTATAAAAAGATGCTAAACCATGAAAACTTCTAACCTCTTTTACATATTTAGGTTCTGGCCATTCCGCTATAGCACGAACCTTCTCCGGATCTGGTTTCAATCCTTCTTCCGACACAATGAAACCCAGAAACACAACTTCAAATTGCATAAAGCTGCACTTTTTTAGATTTACATAAAGCTGTTCCTTTTGGAGCATTTCAAAAACTTGTCGCAAATGCTTCAATTGTTCTTCTTTTGTGCTACTATAAACTAAGATATCATTAAAGTAAACCACAACTATAGAATTCAGGAATGGCTTCAATACCTCTGTCATAACTCGCATGAATGTGCTAGGAACGTTAGATAAACCAAACGGCATCACCAACCATTCGAATAACCCATCTGGAGTCTTGAGAGCTGTATTCCATTCATCTCCACTCCTCATTCTAATTTGGTGATATCCACCTTTCAAGTTGATCTTAGTATACTTCCTGTAGATGTATGGATCAACTAAAATCAGCTTCTCTTTTGCATTGCTACTCAAAATTCCACCAGCTTTTATAATCTTCTTTGGTGCTAACTTATGCAAAGTATCCTTAGTGTTTTTCTTGCAAAAGTACTTCTTATTTGGCTTCTTCTTTTGATTCGTATCATGATCAACTAGCCAACTAAAATCTGTTTGCACAATATCAGATACAACCTCTGTCAAAACAGTATTCTCCATACTTTTTCCATTAATGACAAAATCAGAATTCTCTCCTTCACAAACAAAGAGATCAGAATCTTCTCCTTCACAAACAAAGAGATCGGAATCTTCCTCCTCGTCATACTCATCATAAACAGGTTCTAACTCATCATCTACCCACCAATCCATATCAAATCCACCTCGTATCGCTTGACTTGTGGGTCCAGTTTCATGAAAAGGATTCTCTTTTTCAATTTCCTCTTCTAATCCACCTTGTGCCACCTGATCTGCGATTCCAGCTCCATGAAAAATATTTTCATAATCAATTTCATCGATCCAGCAATCCACATTCAGTCCACCTCTTGCCGCTTGAATTACGGTTCCAGCTTCATGAAAAGGATTGTTATCCTCGAGATCTAAAATCTCAAGGGGTTTGTGGTCACCTTCCGGAATCTCCATTCGGGTTTCCACCGGTTCCTGACGCTGCAAGGCTTGTACAGCCCGGGTCAAGTCCTCAATCGCTCTCCTTATCTCAGCCAACTCGTTTTGTTGGTTGCCTCTACCTTGACCTCTACGACCAGACTATAATTTCCTAACAGAAAATTACGATAGGAACGATTTCCTATGGCTCATGATACCAATTGATGTAGCGGAAGGTTAGAACTAGCAAAAACTTAAACAAAATAGGCTAGATCTGAATTTTGATTGAATTGGAACAAAGATAATTAGGGTTGAAAACCTCTGAATAATTCTGATTTCATAAAAAATAAAAGACTACCAAAGTTTGCTGCCTAACAGCCCTTATATAGTAAACACTTAATCTAAAATCCTAATCCTGGTAGGAATAGTAAAACCTTTCTGGTAGGAAAGTAAAACCTACTCCTTCTAGGAAAAAACCATAAATATTAAAATCCTAATGACGTAAGGATAAAGTAAAAGACTCCTAATTAAATAATTAAAAACAAAAATAATTAAAATAAATGCGCTGCATCACAGAGGCAAGGGAAGAATCAGCACTAGATATAAAAGAGCAGCAATGAATAAAATCAGGATGATACAATCAGAGAACATTGAACTTATTAACTATAGGATGAAAAGGCCTATCATCTGCATCAACCATTACAGAAATAAAACTTAGATTGTCAATCAAACCTGGTTATCTAACATGCTTGAGGAATCCTTGTGAACATAACCGCGATGATGAGGTCCATCTTCAAGCTGTCGAACATATTAGTCAATTGTATTATTCAGTACCTTGAAGTAAAATCAAACATGCATGAAAAAGAAGAGAAATAAAAGACACTCCAACCGTCAACTATGGTGAAAATAAGATTTACATTGCTAATTAAATGATGAGGTCCATCTTCAAGCTGTCAAACATATTAGTCAATTGTATTATTCAGTACCTTGAAGTAAAAATCAAACTTGTAGGGAAAAAAGAGAGAAATAAAAGACACTCCATCTATCAACTATGGCGAAAATAAGATTTACATTGCTAATTAAACCTGGTTATCTAACATGCCTGTAATAAACTCTGATTACCACTTGACTAATGACCGTGCGAGGCCCTCTCCATCAGCAATCCATCAACATTATCAGCCTCATTGACGTGTTCATGATCTCGATCAAGTTGAGTGAGATCAAGGTAGCAGAGACATAACTCTCTATAGCCCCTGGCTCATGAACCCTATTATTTGTATCATGCGGTATATAAAGCATAAATTTCTGAAACATCTCAGCACTAAATGATAAACAAACCTATAACTGCAGAATCTAAGCATATAATTATAATGGAGGACAAACATTTTCAAATCATACCTTGGAATATGTGTTTCAAGACAAAACACCTAAAGGCGAATGAATCCATGGACACCAGAGTAATTTTTTTTGTTGTCAGGCACACAAAACAAGAAATTTGTATTAGGAAAACCAAATTGAAATGTTCATAAAAGCAAAGCAACAACTTTTAACTAAAACCAATTTTCACACATGAAAAAAAAAACAAAACTAATGAGAAAATCCTTCATTCAATACAGAGTTCTATTCATTATAGGGAGCAAAACTGAAGAAGTAAACCCTAAACTCTAAATTGGGTACAAAAAACAGAATCGAAAGAACAAAACACAAAATGGAGGTTTGAACAGTTAACCCATATAGGGAACAGGTGACCAAATAAACCAACCCAGCAGAGTAAATGCTCATTAAGTCCAATAATATCCCATATAGTTGACACAAACCAAAAACATTAAATAGTTTCAGCTTTGAATAAGAGGAAATGCAATTTCAAGTTACCATGAAATTACCATGCAATTTCAACCAAAAACTATTTACTTTTCTAAAATATATGCAGTTACCATGAAAGATACTTAATCCTTCACTTTTTCTATCATAAAGCTGTAAAGAGAATGAAGCATCTAACAGTTTTATTAACCTATGGAAAAATCTGCCAAGTAAAGCAGAAACATGAAAAAAGACCCTTTCAGGCACAAGCCATATCTTAAATACCTTGAATACATACGGACCCAATCTCATATATCTGGGAAAAAGCAAATTCAAAATATGTAAAAGTTCAGATTTGAATACCACAACATCTTTGGTATGAGAATTGCCTTTGCTATTCATCAAAAGGACTCTCGCCAATTCAATCATTCCACTGTATCCAGGTTTCTTAGACTCCCGTCCAACTTCCTCAATCAGCTTGTTCTGAAAAGAGTTCAGGAAAAAATCATCCAAGAACAATCACTGATAAATCCCTGGAAAAACTTAGAAATAACGCCACACAATAAAGGAAGACATGACAGTCAAGAATGCATAAAAAAGAGTGATAGAAAAAAATACATCGGTGTTCTGAAGCGAGCGTTTTGATGGCGTGTCCTCTTTCTCCTTTCCGTTATTCATCTCTTCACAAAGACGAATCAAGATACATGAAAATTATGGAATGGAAGAATGGGAAAGAAACAAAAGAACTGAGACGGATCTGGAGAGGAGATGAACAGAGAGAAGAAAATAGGAAGGGAGCAGGTAAACAAACAAATCCATTCGAAATGGGGAATCGCAGAAAATGGGGGGAGTGGGTAAGGATTGAACACGAAAAGTAATGAGAGATTCTGAGAATCAGGCATCAAATGAAACCAAATCAAGGAGCCCTGTTAAAAATCTGAAGGGCCTGCTAAATCTGCTTCTAAACAAAACTGACATGCACCAAGCATATTAGAGAAAAGAATTAGCAATATGTAAGCATTGTACACAAATTGGAGAAATTTTTATTATAATTGTTAAAACATATAGAACAGGCAGCAATATTTGAAATTGATCAATGCATCAGTCAGAGGATATATAAAGAAACATACGTGCTTATACCTCATCTTCTTCAACACAGTCCATAACAGTTTAAATGACATATAGTCTGGTCAACATATTATAATATATATGCTTCTCATGCCTGCTTCTCTTGACAAAAAAGAGACTTAAGATGAATTCTATTGGTTGAGAAGAGATTACAATATCCTAAACTAAAGCTAAAACTAAAATATTCTAAACTAAAACTATCAACCGCAATCTGAAACTTAAAATAAATAAATTCCATCAAGACAAATTGATAGATGCAGACACCCATATAAAAATTTGTAACTTCTCCTCACATCCCTTTTCCCCTTCTCCTCAACTTATTTACATTAAAAATTTAAGAACAAAATTTTGACAGTATTCAAAATTTCGATAACAAAATTTGAGGTATAGTCTTTAGTTTTAGAAAATGCTTCTTTAATATAGATTAAGAAATTTTG
The DNA here is from genome assembly GCA_001974825.2 of Corchorus olitorius. Lineage (NCBI taxonomy): Eukaryota > Viridiplantae > Streptophyta > Magnoliopsida > Malvales > Malvaceae > Corchorus > Corchorus olitorius. The sequence goes on from AWUE01013275.1 coordinate 6,403, forward strand.
TTCTTATCAAATGAAAGGAGGTTTTGAAATTCATGAAATAGATACCACTTGCAATAGAATACAATTTAAAAAGAATTATAGTATATATAAAACCAAATCCCATATACTTCAGAAAGTTGGATAGAAAGAGAGCAGCAGAGCCTAAAACATACCAACAATCCATAAATCTCATCAGCTATCAAGCAAAAGAAATCCAATTCCCATAATCATCCCAACTTCCAATGCCACCCAAAAAAAAAGGCAAACTTCCAAGCTACAAATTGTATTATCATTATCTGACATTTAAAAGGAAATAAAAGAAAAGAAGCATAGAAGCCATACAAATTAACAGTGTTTACATGCATCAAAAAACATAGTGCTATTTAAATTAAGCCATTGCCAAATTTAATCTTACGTTTAGGAGCAATTGGCTTTCATAAACTTATCAAAAGTGGTAACCCCAAAGCCATTGCCATTATCAAAAGTGAACCTGAAAGTCAAGTTTAAATCTATTACAATGCATTAAAAGTAAAAATCTAAACTGAAATTTTTATCAAGCATCATATCTGCAAATTTTCCACATCCATAAACAGAACAGATTCATAAGCACTCTTTAACATAAGCAAAAGCTAGGAAAGTCATACTTATACTTTTTACACTACGAAATTGAAAATAAAATGATGAACGAAGCTAATAGAAATGGCAGCTTACCTTCAATCACTTGGAATATTGGAGAACAATTCTAGGGAAAAAAAAAGAGAAAAAACCACAGATTATTAGCAACAGTTAAACCTTAAAACTCTAAACCGAATGACCAAAAATCTTTACCTTAGAAGCTGCAGGTCTTGGTCTTAGAGAGGCTCTCTGGTTCGTCTCACAACCGAATTTGTTTCAATCACCACTATTCCTCATAATCCCAAACACCTAATCAAGCATACCCATGATCAAAACAATTCCTCATAATGCCAAACACCTAATCAAACATACCCAAGATCAAAACAATCCAGAAAATCCAATTTCTCTCGAGATAGATTGAAAATCCAGAAAATCCAAGGAAATACTATAAAATGGCAACACTAAGCATGAGATAGGTGAAATTGCAGTGGCAATTACCTTTTTACAGGCTCCACTTGTCCAGCTTCGGTACCAACAGAAACTATCTAAGGCAAAAATGAAAGAATGAACCAAAAAAGTCCCAAAATTTCACTTTCAATAAGGGGGAAAACGTAAAAAGGATCCTTATCTTACCTCTCCCATCAGAATCCTCAAACCCATTGCCAGGCCTCCTACCCTATTCCAAACGATTCTCAATTTCAGTCTCCATAGCTCCATTTAAGTTGCTGTTTAGTTTTCTTTTATTTCCTTTATACAAAAAATATAAGTTTTTCTGGAAACTGATGTCATTGAAAGCTATTTATTATATTATATAAATCAGGAAGAAGAAAAACAACTTAAAGCTACTATAGCAATGCATACTTTGAAAGACCACTTAACTACCTTCAATTCCATTTCACTTTTGTATGCACGTATATAATTTCAAGAGTGCGCTATTAATAAATTGATGTGAAACAGATCAAGCTTAGAGTGAAAAATGTCCCAACAGAGCATTAGAATTTGACTGGAGCATATTGACAAACATGTGATAAGCACAAAGCTAAAACACAACAAATCTTACCACAAATGGATGAGAAATAATCTCTACATATAGCTTCTGCTGCAAACTCAAATCAACCTGGCAACAAAAGAAACTGAAAAAAAGTACAGGATTCTGAAAAATCAGCATATGAAAGAAAAAAATTCGAGTTCGTTGATATCATGTTCTATCAGCGGAGATGCAAAAGAGCTCACCACAGTGTTTGAAATTAACCAAAACTAAATCTGAAAATAATGAACAGGCTCTCTGGTTCGTCTCACAACCGAATTTGTTTCAATCACCACTATTCCTCATAATCCCAAACACCTAATCAAGCATACCCATGATCAAAACAATTCCTCATAATGCCAAACACCTAATCAAGCATACCCAAGATCAAAACAATCCAGAAAATCCAGAAAATCCAAGGAAATACTATAAAATGGCAACACTAAGCATGAGATAGGTGAAATTGCAGTGGCAATTACCTTTTTACAGGCTCCACTTGTCCAGCTTCGGTACCAACAGAAACTATCTAAGGCAAAAATGAAAGAATGAACCAAAAAAGTCCCAAAATTTCACTTTCAAAAAGGGGGAAAACGTAAAAAGGATCCTTATCTTACCTCTCCCATCAGAATCCTCAAACCCATTGCCAGGCCTCCTACCCTATTCCAAACGATTCTCAATTTCAGTCTCCATAGCTCCATTTAAGTTGCTGTTTAGTTTTCTTTTATTTCCTTTATACAAAAAATATAAGTTTTTCTGGAAACTGATGTCATTGAAAGCTATTTATTATATTATATAAATCAGGAAGAAGAAAAACAACTTAAAGCTACTATAGCAATGCATACTTTGAAAGACCACTTAACTACCTTCAATTCCATTTCACTTTTGTATGCAAGTATATAATTATTAAAAATCAAGTAAGAAAAATAGTAATTTTAGTTTACAAATATTGAGAGAAAAAAAAGAGACCAATTATTGGATCATTATCTGATACCTTGTTTCAATCGATTGAAACTTTCTGTTTTGTTTAGTTTTTGTTTTGATTAAATTCGAAGTGATTCCAACAACCCGCATGGATCAACAAAATAGCTTAAGGCTACTTAATCTCTTAGAAAGAGTTGTTCAACCTCTTTGTATAAAGTTTGCTGAATTAGATTCTTCACACGAGATGAACCCAACAATCATTAGTTCATTACCATTCTTTTATGGTAACGAAGATGAAGACCCTCATGATCATCTAAGAGGTGTTGATACAATTTGTTGTTTTGTTACCAAGATGCCTGAAGATCAAGCAAGACTAAGAGCTTTTCCTTTGACATTAAAAGCAGATGCTAGAGACTGTTTTTATAGGCTGCCGCTTGTGGGAGCCTTTTTCTGCAAAGAGAGAAACAGGCCTAGCCCGGCTCTTCGGATGGATTCTAGCCGGCCCCGATTTCCCCAGAAGAAGAAGTGGGTTTAAAGTAGAGTGACCGAGGTAAGAAAAGTAATGGAATAATTATTACGGCAGGAAGCAGGTAAGATCTTTGATTCTTAAAGAACTGAGGAGGATGAAAAAGGGCAAAATGATAACTCTAAAATCTCAACTTCTAACTCACAAGTAATTCACCATCTTTTTCATTAAGTTTCTTTCTTTTGTGGGAAAATCAATTGAAAGGTGGGATTTGGAAGAAAGAGGAAAGAATACATATTGCAAGGAAAGGAGAAAATACAAGACTTTGAGACTTTGAGAGATGGAAAGGAAAACACTGATTTTAACTCTAGAGACCAATTCTCTGCTATTTCTTGGTTGATTACTTGTGCTTGAATTGATCCGTTTCTTGTTCTTGTTGTAGGTGTTGAAAATGCCATTTTATAGCCATTGTTTGGTCCGATTTAAGTCTTTGCCCGCCGGTCATTACCGAGATTCCTGCTGCAACGATCAATCCAGAGCAATCGACATCTTTGATATGTTGGCAACGAAGACTTTCCCCTTTGAGAGTGCTAACAACGGTGTTTTCTTAGTTTTGAAATTGGTCTCTTTTTCGTGAGCAAGTGTCCCTTTCAAAAGAGTTGTTTTCTACATCACGAGTAGTTGGGATTCCCCTCAAAGTCAACTACCTTTGCTTGATTCCTTTCCTGCAGCTCAATTACCATTTTTGCTACCGAGATCAGTCACCAAGCATGACTGTCTCCCTCCAAGAATGGTAACTGGGCAGATTCCTTCCTCTTTTGCCGCCAATCCACGCTTCCAAGGTTTTCCCGCCGCGGGCTTGGACCACGATTGTGTTTCTGCCATAGAGAGTCGTTAGTATTGTGTGTCGTTTTAAAGTATATACACAAAGGAAAAATACATTTAAGTAGAGTAGTCCCCTGATGGCTTCCTTGTGTCATGGTGTGTCCTGCTGAAGATGAACTTGTTGTGATTGTAATACCGTAAAATATTTTTGGGTTAGAAATTATAATTTTATTTGTAAAGAAGAAGTGGAATCAAGGACCCAATTGGCTTTAAACACAAGCTTCAACACTAAATTAAAAAGAAAATAAACTAAAAAGGATCTAATTGAGAAAATGTGACAAGTATGGGGGGCTAACATGATATTTTACCAAGTTTTTAATTTTAAAAAATGGCCATCATCTTCTCCAACCCATTCTACGACCCTTTTCTTTCCCAAAGGCTATTCCCTCTCAAAGTTCACTCTCTTTCCACATTGAGCACCCCAAATCGGCCATGAGATGAACATGCAAGTGGAGCATTTGAGAGCTCATGAAAACTTAAATCTTTTTGTACCTATAGAATTGAATTCATGGAGGAAAAAGTTAGATTTCATGGGCATCAAAATAGGTAAGGGTAAGTTCAATCATTTTGAGAAGTGGTATGTATTTAAGTTTTGTGAGTTCAAATTCTTATTCTATTTTCGTTTTGGAGGCTTGGTGAGGCTTGGGATTGCTCAAAAACCGCTTGTAGCTATGGTGAAGGATTTTGGTGATTTGGGTAAGTAAGCTTATTATATTTGAATTTGAAGATTTTGTTGAAATTAGGTTGTTACTTGGTGTTTAGAGCTTATAAATTGGTTGGAAAATATGTTTGGGTTGATTATAGCAAAAAATTGGGGTAAGAGGTGGTTTAAATTTTGCAAAAAATATGGTTTTGTGGGCTGCCGGAATCTGGAAATTCCAGATTCCGGTGAGTTTTCCGGTGCCGGATAAAGGTGAAAGAAAAATGTCACAACGTACGGGTCCGGGGTACGAACCCTGCCGTTTAACGACTTGAAATGGTGGAGTCGCCACTAATCAAAGTTCTAAGGTGTGATTAGTCACCTAATTGACCTAACCAGCCTAATGAGGTCCAGGCTTGGCATGGGACCCACTAAACCTAAGGTCCGGTCTTGTTACCTAAGTCTAGGTTCGGGAGTCGATTACGCCCGGGGAAGGATTAGCACCCCCGGAGCGCCCGTCAAATGACGGTACCTCTAAGTCAAAATAGATCTAATGTGGTCTGAAATAAAAAATTCGCTTTCAGTTCTTAGCCCTATGTTTCGATTTTTTCTTTGTTTTAAAAGAGTTGCATTTCTTCAATAAGTGGAATTATGACATGGACTAGGACTGACAAGAAGAGAGTAGGATTAACTCCTTCCAATGGGGAAGGGCAAAACGAGAATAAAAGGTTGAGAACAAGAAAAAAGATTGAAAACAACACATTCCTACCGGGAAGGGCAAACAAGAATAAAACATTGAAGACAGGAACAAGACATTGAAAACAAGAATAAAACATTGAAAACAACACCTCCCGACCGGGAAGGACAAAATTGGAATAAAACAATGAAAACAGGAATAAAACATTGAAAACAGGGACAAAATGTTGAAAACAACACCTTCCGACCGGGAAGGGCAAAATTGGAATAAAATATTGAAGACAACACCTTCCGACCGGAAAGGGCAAAACAGGAATGAAATATTGAAAACAACACCTTCCGACCGGGAAGGGCAAAACATGAATAAAATGTTGAAAACAACGCCTTCCGACCAGGAAGGGCAAAACGGGAATACAATGTTGAAAACAACACCTTCCGACCGGGAAGGGCAAAATAGGAATAAAATGTTGAAAACAACACCTTCCGACCGGGAAGGGCAAAACAGGAATATAATGTTGAAAACAACACCTTCCGACCGGGAAGGGCAAAACGGGAATATAATGTTGAAAACAACACCTTCCGAACGGGAAGGGCAAAACGGGAATACAATGTTGAAAACAACACCTTCCGACTAGGAAGGGCAAAATTGGAATACACTGTTGAAAACAACACCTTCCGACTGGGAAGGGCAAAACAGAATAAAATGGGATTGAAATATTGAAAACAACACCTTCCGACCGGGTGTCGTAACGTTCGAGTCCGGGGAACCCTGTCGAAACGACTTAAAAAACTGGAGTCGCCACTAATCTTTTTTTTTAACCTAGGTGTGATTAGCCACCTATCAGATTATTAAGTTTAATATTAACCTAAGCTTGGCACATGCAATACTAAACCTAATGAATGGTCTTCTAACCAAAGTCTTAAGGGTTCGGGAGTCGGGTACGCGTGGGGAAGGATCAGCACCCCCACAACGCCTGTCAAGCGACAACACTGACTAGTCTAGAACTAACTGTGGGTTTCTATAATTGGTTGTCATTATTCCTAAATTTTAAATAATTTAAAGAAAGTAAATCCTTTGTTTGATTTTGAAAACAAAGTTACACAAGCACAAATGAGTTTTGACTTTTTTAGAAAAATTGTTGGGTTGTAAATGAAATGACCGGACGCTTAATCAATCTCTTATCCCCATTTTACTGTTTGTTCTCTTCTGGGTTCCTCATGAAAGGATTTTAAGAAAATCGGGCTCGAAATGACTCTATTTTGAAAAGAAACCGGAAATAGGAACTTTCCCTTCTTGTAAAACTAAAAAAAAATGGGAACTTTCCCTTTGCTTGAAAATAAAACCGACTAATTTTGAAT
>AWUE01013277.1:0-42565 GCA_001974825.2 Corchorus olitorius
CTTGTCACCTAGACCTAGGTTCGGGAGTCATTTACGCCCGGGGAAGGATCAGCACCCCCGGAACGCCCGTCAAGTGACGGTACCTCTGAGCCAAACTAGATCTAATTGCGGGTCAATAATAAAAGGTTGCTTTTAGTGTGCTTTTAAAAGGAAATGGTGATTTTACTTTTTCTCAAATCTTATTAATTCCTGAAAAGATACTACAAAATGCTTAATGATGCATGAATTGGTGAATTTTAGTTAATCAGTAGACAACAGTATACTTGAAATTAAACCGAAACCCTTCCTACGCATTATAGGGGTATTTCGGGAATAATCCAATCTCGGAGCAGGATCCAAGAATTCGTACCCGAGTACATTTACTCGGAACCCACTCGTCATAGTAAAATACGGCCGTTTACTGACTCTTATTTGGACTATCTCGCATGAATGACATTTAAAATGCGTGAAAGGTCATTTTTCATTTATATGCATTAACACGAGTCTACCCGAAATCAATTCCGTAAACCCTTCCCACGCATTATGTGGGTATTTACAAAAAAGACCGGTCTAGAAAGGACTCCCGGAAATTCGTACCCGAGTACACTTATCCCAGAGACCCTTCATCTCGGTAAAAGACAAATGTTAATACATTTTTAGCAGGATCAAAGTGACATGCTATATAAATGGCATGGATGCATGATTGTTCATTAATTCTACCACTAATTACTAATTATTACAAATTCAAAAGCTTTTACAAAACCAAAGGTAAATCTAAATAAATAAAAGACTTAAAAGGGAACGGAGGCCTAAAGGTCACAGGGACGAATCCGGGGACCCTCTGCACATAAAATAATCAATTAGCAACATTCGGGGACTAAATAACAAGAATTAAGTATCAAAAATATGAAATAAGCACCCAACTGCACAATCGTATCATCAATTTCCAAAATCAAGTAATAATTGCATGAAATCCCTAAAGCAAAGCCCAAAATGCACTTAATCAAGCGAAATAAACCACATCAAGAAGCAATACAGCATAAATCAAGAGATAAATTTCTAAATCAATGGTGAAATTGAATTAAACACAAATAAAGCACCAAATCAGGAACCATGCCAAAAAAATGGAGGAAAATGATGTCTTTATATGAGCAAAATTAAGAATTTTCGACATTCAATTGAACTCAAAACAAAAGTGTGAAATTGCAAAAATACCAAAATACTAATTGCCCAAAATTGAGCTCATCCTTCTCTTAGTTAAGTAAATTTAAAAGATCAATTAAAGCCTTTAAGATCAAGTTTTAATTCTCAAACTAAAGTCAATTTCAAAAGATTTCATTAAATCCTCCTTGAGTTGACTCTTAACCATAAGAAACAAAATCTTTAAATTCAAAACCTAAATTCTTAAAATGAAAATTAACTTAACATGACATGGAGATCAATCAATCAAGCTAACTTTCGTTTTAAGAATTTTAGCCTTAAATCAAAATTCCATTTCCATGCTCAAAAATCAACTCAAAAATGACTTTGAATCCATCTTGGAATCAACCATGTTTGAAAATCATAACTTGAAAATAAAGACTTGATTTTTCCTTTACATTTAAGTAAAAAAAACTAAAGGAAATAATTCTACCCGAATTCCAACTATCCTTTATTCTTTCATCACATTATAACAAACAAAGATCATAGCTTTATCACAAAAATAGCACCTAAGCCTTTTAGACAAAAATCTTCACCAAAATAAATCAATAAAGCAAAGATAAATAACATCCATCAAGTTTACTTAACTAAAAATCCTACCTTTCTCAAAAGAAAGCAAGTAAATTTTTGAGTCAAATCCATATTTCAATTAACAAGTTATTATCAATTTTCATAACCATATATAAACTCACTAGAAAATAACCCATTCAATCTCAAATTTGGAAGCAAAGCACAAAGCATCAACCCAAATAAACCCCTGATCACATAACATCAAAACAAAAGGAATTTGATTTAAGCAATTTATAAGGAGAGCTCACCCCAAAACGTTGCCGTTTCACTCAAGCTTGGCTTTTAAACGACGAAACCCTTCCCCGTTTGCTATCTTCTCTTTCTCGACTCAAACTTCTTCTTCTTTCCTCACTAACCCTAAATCCCTATCATCACCGCATGCAACACCCTCTATCCCACTCAAGAATCAAAGCTTCATTTAGGCTTACCCTCTCAAATCAACAAACCGCAAGTCCCGATTCAAAAAAATCCCAAAAAAAACGAAAGAAAACGAGCTTTCAAAGTGTATGAACTCGAGATCGAAAAGGCAAAGCATTGCTTGAGCCAGATCTGGACTCTTCAAACGCTACCAGGCCTTTTGCTTCAACCTCGACTCCCTTTTTCTAAAACCTCCAAAGAAACTCTCTGAAAAAAAACCAGTTTTTCTTTCCTGCCCCCCCCCCCAAAAAAAAAAAATTCCCCATTGAATCCGTACCAGTGTGATATTTATATTCAACTCCCCTTTTCCCTCAATTTTTTAGCAATTTTCTTTTAATTTCTTTTCTTTCCGTTGGGGCAGGTAAATCCGATCCTTTAGGGATAGGATCAACGCTTGCAATGAGCTGTCCAATGCATCCCCTTCTTCTCGATCCTTCTTCTATGTCTAACGGATTCTGTTTTTTTCTTCTTTTTTTCTTGCTGACTATTTTGATAATGTTTAGTGCTTTCCTTGTCTTGTTGTGTGACTCACTCAGCAATTTCAAGCATGTGCTCTTTTTCGATGGCTAATACTCAGGTAACTTCTGTTGGTACCACTGCCTATTTCACTTGACTGTCATCTTGTCCGCGTTCAATTAATTATCGTTTGATCTGTTGACTTTGAGGACTCGACTTGTTTGATATTTTTAGTCCAATGATTTGCTTTACCTGTTTTCACTGCACACACACCCCTGGGGTTAGTTGTAAATGCCTGTTACCGAACTGCTTATGAATTTTCTAATGTGTTTGGACAATGGTGATGAGTACCTAGATGAAATGCCATGACTACTCAAACTTTAAAGAGTGTGAGCATGCTGCTATACTAGCTTAAAAGTGCAAACCCAATGTGACTCCTGACCAAACATGAATGCTCAGGCCTGAATTTTTGCGAAATAAACCAACTGTTAATTTCAGCCTATGAATGTAGTGGTAGTCCTTCTAAAATGCATATTATAATGTGTTAGGAATGCTCTTGGATTTATTAATGGCACTGTGAAACATGTATGACCGTTTTGGACTGCATCTCTTTAAGGCTTTGGAAAATTTATCAACTGAGTTGTCCATGTTTGTTTGAAATGTGTTGTCCCCTGTTTTGTTCACTGCCTTGGGTTGGATCATCACTGTTGCATGATCTTTGGACACTGTCTCCTGTTGGATTTTTTTAGACTCTGCTGGATTTTCTTTGTTGGTTTGCTTGTTTAATGAGATGACTTGAATAGTGCCATGATGCTTAGCCCTTGATGTTTCCTGCATGCTCGAGTGCTTATGAAATTGTTCATCCCACATTTGTCATTTTTATTCCTCTTTTCTTGCTTAGTGATCTGCTGTATGTCATGATTGAAAAGGCTCTACTCGTTATTGAAGGATTCAAGAATTAATCTTGAACACCTTTTCCAGTTTAGCCGAGAGCAAATCTTCTCTTCATGCATTCCTGTTGCTTTTCATGCATGTATTCTGCTGTGGAGATTTTCTGTTTGGTTCACTTTTTGTAATCCCTTTGCCTTGTACTTCTAATCTCATTGCCATCCTCATCATTCCTCTCATGCACAGCCCTGCACATGAGGTCTTCTAAAAGATCTTCAACGCTCGGGTGCATGCTTGTTTGACAGCCCTTGATTGCTTGTTTTGATGTCTGTGTTTGCTCATTTGGTATCTCCATTAGCCTTGACTCGGCCTACACTAATTGATGGTGAAAGGTCTCTGGCTTGGGAGAAACATTTCTTTCACATTCACAAACCTGCAGGTTTAGTTTTGCCAAAAAAAAAGCTGGAAATTGTCATGGAACTATAAGGGAAGAAATGCAACAGTATGGGAAAAAGGACAAGAAGAACCACCAAGACCTAAAGCCCAGTCTTTATGTGTATGGGTCTATCAATGTAAACAAACTTTTTTCTTTTTTGTAACCTTTCCATTTTTCAATTTTTTTGGACTTTTTGCTTTGTAATTATGTAAGTTGCTTTGTACATTGTACACTCTTAAGGAAATAAAGTTTGCTTCTTTTTTAATTAAGCCTAAAAGTGAACCTAATTAGAAATGCCAAATGCTCCCGACTAAAAGCTAATACCCAAAACTTGTAACTAAAGGTCCAAAATAACCATATTACTAATGCAAACAACACATAAATTAATTTACCATTCTTAAATTGCAAACTAAGAAAAATACAGTGGTACTAAATGGAATTGCTAATCTAAACTAAGATTATGACTAAGATGACAATCTAAACTAAAAGTATAACTAAGATGACCAAAGAGAACCCAGAGTATGCAAAAATGACCAAAATGCCCCTGGACATACAAAGGTGACCGAAATGCCCCCAGATATGCAAAAATTACCATAATGCCCCTAGATATGCAGAAAATTATCATAATGCCCCTAGATATGCAAAAATGACCATAATGCCCTTGGATTTGCGTAATGACCAAAATGCCCCTGGATTCACAAAAGGTCAATTGATTCAATTCACGGTCCTAGGACAAAAATGGGTGTCTACAATAGTGTTGTTGCATCTCAACTATATCATGAATCTCTCTATTCAAACCCGCAAGAAATCTAGCCATAGTAGCTTGTGGAACTTCTTTAATTTCAACCCTAGACATCAACAACATCATCTCCGAATAGTACTCATCAACACTCTTAGACCCTTGTCTCAATGCTTGCAATCGTTGATAAAGAGAATTGATGTAGTAACTTGGCACAAACCTCTTCCTCATAGCACTCTTCAAATCAGCCCATGTGTCAATTGGTCTCTCCCTATTTCTCCTCCTAGATTGCACCAATTGATTCCATCAATTTAAAGCATTCTCAACAAACTCAAGGATAGCAATTTGTACCTTCCTAGATTCGGCATAAGGATGATAATCAAAGTACATATCCAACTTAGATTCCCAATGCAAATAATCCTCTGGAACTCCCCTTCCATTAAACTTAGGAATTGTGTACTTGATGTTGTCTTTAGGCTCCTCTCTATCAACAACTTTTCTAGGCCGCAAGTTGTCCATATAAGCTTGACCTCCAGCTTCTTGCTCCCTCTATCTATCTAATGGACCTCCCCTAGCAACTTGCCTTTGAACTTGAGGCTCCCTAGCTTCATCTCCCAATTCACCTTCCCTTGGTGGTGGTAATTGAGCAGGATTAGCCCTAGGTTGATTCTGGACTTCTCTTACTTGTTGTACTTCTTGTGCCAAGGTATTCATCCTTTGATCAAATTTAGTTGACATAGTATCCATTCGTTGCACTAGATTTTGCAACAGGGTAGCCAAATCGGCTTCTTGATTTCCTCTTTGATTTTTTCCATCTTTTTTATCCCCCATTGTACCTACAACAAAAGGTTAGTAAAATAAAGAAAATCCTCTCAATTAGTGTGTGTGTGTGTGTGTGTGTGTGTGTGTGTGTGTGTGTGTCGTATGTGTGTGTGTAGTGTGTGTGTGTCGTNTGTGTGTGTGTGTGTGTGTGTGTTGTTGTGTTGTTGNGTGTGTCGTGTTAGTGTGTGTGTGTGTGTGTGTGTGTGTGTGTGTGTGTGTGTGTCTAGGGCAGATGAACTTGAAACTCCAACTTCTAGACTTGATGAATTTGATAGTCTTCCCAAAGATCCAATCTTCTTTCATCGGCCCTAGATGATCAATTAGACCTGCAATTGACAACCTAAGAATACAAGAAACACAACTAGATAATCACTATCTAATTTTTTGGTAGGACTCTACAAGATTGAAGAGATCCTAAGTATGCTCAAACTAGAACAATGAAGCTAAATTCTCAAAAGAACTCTCTTTGATTGAAAAACTTAACTTATGTATAAAAGAGGCATTGATCCCTTTATATAGGCATAGGGAACGAAATTAACCTAATCCTAAAGACATATGGGCGGCTATCAAGCCTTACAAGGCCAAAAACAAAGACAAGGAAAACTAATCCAAGTCCAACTAGGAAAAATAAATAACAAGGCATAATTAAACAAGGATTGGACTTAGTCAAACAATGACCTTCATATCATCTAGATGACTTCGAACAAGGCCCATGAGTGCATCCTTGAACCTCTTAGCTCTTGCTCTTGTCATCGGACCAATAGGCATCTTTAATGGATCAAATGGCATCTTCTTGGTGCTTGGAACATGCTCAATAATATCTCCATGATCTCCATACTTCCTTGCAGCCCTTGGACATCCTTTCCATGCTCTCCATGGTCATCTTCATGTCCATAATAAGCCCATGGCGCATCACTGATGATGAAAAGCAATAAATGAGTCGCATTCCATATTCAAGTGCAGTTGGGAGTGTGATGTATGCTATGGTTTGCACTCGTCCAAAATTCCACATGTTGTCAGTGTTGTGAGCAGGTATATGTCTTGTCCTAGTAAGGAACATTGATAGGCTATGAAGTGGATTCTCAAGTATTTGAGAGGTACTACGGATTTGTGTTTAGTGTATGATCAAAATAAATGTTCAAACAGTGTCACGGGTTTTGTGGATTCTAATTATGTTGGGGATTTGGATAAGAGAAGATCTCTAACAGGTTATGTTTTCGTGCTTGCTCGGAGTGCCATTAATTGGAAGGCTATATTACAGTCTATTGTTGCCTTATCTACAACTGAGGCGGAATACATGGCTACAGCGGAAACTGTTAAGGAACCGTTGTGGTTGAAAGGTCTAGTTAGCAATCTGGGTATGTAGCAAGATTCTACAGTTGTGTTTTGTGATAGCCAGAGTGCCATACATTTGACTAAAAATCAAATGTTTCATGAACGGACCAAACACATTGATGTCCGGTATCATTTTGTTTGAGATCATGTTTTGCATGGTAATGTTATGATTAGTAAGGTTGCTACTAAAGATAATCCGACGGACATGATGACAAAGCCTATCCCTACTCATTGCTTGGACTTGTTTGGTATATGCAGTCGTTGATGGCCCTGAGGGGCAAACTTGGCAAAGGTGATCTAGTTCCGAGATGAATACTGTGTTGTTCGACTTGGAGAATTTCAAGCCAAGGTGGAGATTTGTTGTAATATGGCTTGACAATTACGCCCTTAATGCCTTTTCTTATTAGTTCCTTATGTCTAGTTTGGTAAAAAGCATGTCTAGTTTGAAAATTAGGGCAATTGGCAGAATAGTTTTAGCGTAATTGATTTTTCAATTATCTTGTGATGTCGTCGACTATTCTTAAGAAAAAGAGAGTTTAGCTTCTTGGCTTTTAGATTTTTCTCTTGGTTTTCTTTCTTGTTGGGATAGTTGGTTAGACAAGCTGCTTGCAATCTCTCTTGACATGGTGGAATCGTTCTCATTGCCTCTGCCGGTGGATGTAGGCTATTAAGTTGAACCACGTAAATCATGTGTTCTTTGTTGATTATTTTTCCTGCTTATTTGCTTGTTTGTGATTTGTTATATTTCTTGTGGATTGATTTGCCTACGTATTAGCTAATTTGGCTGGGCCAACTCTAACAATAAGGTTTTTCGTAAATGGTTTTAAGTGCATGGTGAAATCTCATGATGCCATGTTGCATGAATTGATCTGTTTTGATATTTGATACTAGTAAATGTTATTGATTTGATTTGGGAAATGTGAGCCAATGTTATTGATGCATCATTATCTTTGATATACTATGTGATGGACAATTGCTTTCGTTTGATAAACAATGAATGTTATGATGATTTTCTTTGGCATGAGCCTAGGGACCGCCTTTTCAGGGGCGTGGATGAGTGTGACCTTACGTGGCAGGCGCGGAGATAGGCTACTAGGGTAATTGGTGGGTGTAGCTACGGAGTACCAAGTTGCAATATCCACGCCAACGTCAAGGACTGAACTTGAATAACTGAAAATTTTTTGTAATGTTTGCTATTGAGTTTTATTGATTTGCAAAACTATGAGTTTACCAAATAAATGGTTTCAAAAACATTGCTTATTGTTTAAAAAGGAGTCCTTAACGGTTTTGGTAATCGATCCTGGCGCAAAGCGATACTAGAGATTTTTTTTTTTGGCAATGGTCTAATATTTGCTGCTTTAATAAAAAATGAGGCTCAACATATTTTGCATATGCACATATTTTCATAAGATAAAGGAATCTATGATTTTTACTGCGGATTTCTAAATTGACAGGTCATACTTGGTTTGATAGAAAAAATTGTTTATTCTACGTACGTATTTATGCATTTCGTTGATGACTGCAATTTTATTGGGGCTATGGTTTTGTAGACACCCATTTTTGTCATGTATCCTTTAATCAAGAACAATTTATTTCCATTGACAAATTAGGAGCATTTAGTATTTCTCTAAGGTATTTTAGTAAAATCAATCTTTTTAATTTTGTATTAGCATATCACATTAAATTTTCATTAGAATCATTTTGGTAGCCATTGGTTCCTTTTAGTTTTTAAGTTGGTCCATATTTTCTTAGCATAAATCATTTTCCCTCCATTTTTCTTTAAAATTGACCCATTTACTTTTGGGTCTTTGCTTTGGCCTTTCTTGATTATGTATTTCTTTTACTTTTTGGATTTTAGTTTTGAGTCATACTTGTCTAGGGCCCATTTCCCTTTTATCCCATTACAAAATACTAAAAGAGTAGTTATATTTTCTTCTAAAAAAAAGGTTTTACTTTCTACATATGGTGTTTATTACAAAAAAATACAGTGTTGTTTTGGATTTACATCTCCATCCCTTTTTTTTTCTTTTCATTACAAAGTTCCCATTTCCTGTTTCGAAAGTCTTCTTTTCCTTGTGCTTAAGCTCACATGCTGCATATAGCTTTGAATCATGCTTCTTCTTACTCAAAGTAGTCCTTTCTCCCTAATGCCACATCCTTTGCTTGAGCTTTACTAGATCTAGGACATCAACCTGCAAACAGCATACATTTCATTTTTAGCTCATGTACATACAACACTCTATGGGCTTTTCATCTCATGTGTTAGCATTTTAACAATAAAACAGCTTAGTGTAGTCATCCAATTTCAGCAAAGTACTTTGAGTTCATTGTCTTAATTCATTTCAGATTCATCATCAGCATTTAAAATTTAGCATAACATAATTTCATGACATTTCATTAGGAGAATATTCACATAGCAACATTACTCAATGGAGAAGGCAGCTCAATTTTTAGCATTTAAATATATCCCATTCTCCATGGTCAAACATCTCTTAGCCACTTGATTATGTGCTTAGGTTAATTTGTCTTGTTTCATATGGATATGAACACATGCATTCAAAGACAGAAGCGAAAAGATTGAGTCACATTGCATAGCATTTCAGCATGATCATTTGGCATACAATAAGACATTCACATTCCAAAAGCACACATTTTTGCGCATTTCAGCATACAAAGGTATTCAAATCAATTTACCATTGCCTTTAGTCATTTAATTTAGCAGCATAGTTAAATCACATGCACTCATTCACACCAGAGCAAGGCAAGTTCATCTCCAGCAAGTCATAAACAATTCTCCTTTACATGTTGCAAATTGCAGCAAATATTCCAAACATGGAACAAGCAAAAGTTGATTACAAGTACATCAGAGGAACCCATAAGCAATCAAGAGTAGCAATTGTTGGTCCACTTAGATGTGCTATAGGGGGTGAATAGCACTTAATCAAAATTTGAAATCTCTGAAAAATGCGTTAAAGACACTAGTTCAGAGTTCGCTATTAAAGTCACTAATGCAAAGCGGAGAGATAAGTAATAACATAAAGCAGATGAAAAGTAAAGGAGGGAAATAAAGACGTTAACAACTGAATAGTGGAATGATAAAGGAAGTAAGAGAAGGTAAAATTAGAACGATCAAGGAAAGGATGGAAGATTGTAGACACGACGATTTATAGAGATTCGGCCTTTCACACCTATGTCATCTACCTTGGATACCACACCAAGGATTTTAAAATCCACTAAACAGTGAAGTTAACCAAGTCTTCACAACACCTATTACAATCCCAAAGCTTCAAACACAAAGCTTTGACACGAGTGCAAACCTACACTCAAAACAATCCCAAGTGTACAACCCACACTTGAACAAACACAAGTGCACAACCTGCACTAAAACAAAATCAGAAAAACAGAGCATCAAAATGTAAATATGATCCTAACATATCAGTGTCGTAACGTGCGGGTCCGGGAACCCTATCGCTCCGACTTGAATAACTGGAGTCGCCACTAACCAAAATTCCTAGGTGTGATTAGTCACCTATTTACCAGTAAAACCTAGTTAGGACTCATGCTTGGCAAAAACCTGACTAAACCTACTAGTCTGATCTTCTAAACTAAATCTAGGTTCGGGAGTCCATTACGTTCAGGGAAGGATCAGCACCCCTGAAACGCCCGTCAAATGACGGTACCATTAGTCTAACCAGATTCTATGTGGGTCAAAATGAAATTGGTTGATTTTATCCTAATCTTGCTTATTAAGAAAATTATTAAAATAAATAAAAAATAATAATAGATAAATAGAAAAATAAGTTTTAAAAATAATAATAATAATAATAATAAATAAATAAATAAAAGATAAATAGGTATAGAGATAAATAGATAAATAGGTACAGAGATAAAAAGATAAATAGGTAGATAAAAGAGAAAAAAAAAAGATAATAATAAATAAATAGATAATAGCTAAACTAATAAAAAGATAAATAGTAAATAAATAATAGATAAATAGCTATAAAAAAATCTTTTTGGTCTTTTTTGTGTCTTTTCTCTAATTAATGCATGTATGCAATTGATGAATGCAAAATCAAATTGTTAGACCAATTCACGTAGTCTTGGGTTATTGAAAATTCTTTTCGAGATATATGCACGGAACTCCAAGGCATCCCGAAAGAACCCTCTCATCCTTAGAGACATTCAACGAGCCTCGAAAATTCGATCACTCATGAAAGCCCCTTCTTCGGAAGACTATGGTTATTGGTTGTTTAGTGGCATGACAATTAATAAATAACATATAAATTAAAATGCATAATTAAACATGAATGCATATGACCTAATCCTAATTTGGTTTTAATTAAACTAAATTATTATTGGAATTAAATTAATCCCTAAATTAATTAAAAAAAACTAAAAAACCTAAATTTACCAAATCTTAACTCATGTATATAACAGTAAAAGGAAAAAAATGTTGGAATCATAAACTTATCACGTACAGACTAAACGGTATGAGATCTAAAGTTAAGCTAAATATAAAGGGACCAAGATAATAAAAACTTCATTGGAATCCAAAATCAAAGGCTAGTGGACTCAATCGAATAGCCAAAGAATCACATGGACAAATCTTTTCATTAATCAACACAAATCAAAGGGCTTACATGGAAGAAACGGAAAAATAAAGCACATAACAGAGGATTTTACCCTGCTCAAAAAGAGATGATTTGGTTTTGCTTTTCTCTGTTATTCACGTGCTTAACTTCTCGGTAAACGTGCCTCCACTTTTTAATTCTTTTCTCTTCTCCTGTTCTTCACGGCCTCTCTCATTTTATTTCTTTTTTTTTTTGCCAAAGCTTTTTTTATACCAAAAACAATTTTCGGCTCTCCTATTTTCTTAACCTAAAAAAAAACTCAACCCCTAAACCCTAGGTTTCTTTAGCCTTTTATACTAGAGTTATTCCCTTTTTTTGTTTGGGCTCAATTTTAATTGAGTAAAAATAAGCCCACTTACATAAACCCATAAAAGAAACTAAAACATGAACCTCAACTTGGACTAAAAATAATGGACTTGTCCCAACATTAATTAAGCCCAAATTTCGGTGTCTACAGCTGCCCCTCTTTGTGGATTTTGCGTGAATCTTGAAAGACGTAAAGGCGTTCTTTTCGTATTTCTAGATGAATGGGAAGTACACAAAGACGTAGACACCGTTGCGCTTGAACTTTTTCTTCTTTCTGCTCCTTTTCAATATTGAACTTCTTAACTAACCGCACTGGATCATTTAAGATTCAATCTTGACCACAGAAACTTTTCTTGGAGCGACCACATTGGATCAAAATGGAGATCAACTCTGATCATCGAAAACTTCTTAAAATGACAGCACCCGATCATCTGGAGATCAACTCTGATCTTCGAAAACTTCTTGAAACGACCGCACTGGATCATCTAGAGATCAAATCTGATCATCGAAAACTTCTTAAAATGACCGCACCGGATCATTTGGAGATCAACTCTAATCTTCGAAAACTTCTTGAAACGACCGCACTGGATCATCTAGAGATCAACTCTGATCTTCGAAAACTTCTTGGAAGGACTGCACTGGATCATTTGGAGATCAACTCTGATCATTGAAAACTTTTTGGAATGACCACACTGGATCATATGGGATCAACTCTGATCACTGAAAACTTCTTGAAATGACCGCACTAGATCATCTGGGGATCAACTCTAATCATTGAAAGCTTTATGAAAGATTGCACTAGATCATTTGGGGATCAACTCTGATCATTGAAAACTTCTTTGGAATGACCGCACTGGGTCATGTAGGGATCAACCCTGATCTTTAAAAACTTCTTGGAATGACCGCACTGGGTCATCCAGGATCAACTCTAATCAAAGAAAACTTATTGGAATGACCGCACTGGATCATCTGGGGATCAACTCTGATCACTGAAAACTTCTTGGAATGATTGCACTAGATCATTTGGGGCTCAACTCTGATCATTGAAAACTTCTTGAAATGATCGCACTTGATCATTTAGGGATCAACTCTGATCTCTAAAAACTTCTATGAAAGATAAAACCGGATCATCTGAAGATCAACTTAGATTTCTGAAAGCTTTATGAAAGACCGCACAGGGTCATCATAAAATCGACTTAGATCTCTGAAAACTTCTATGAAAGACCGCACAGGGTTATCTGAAGGTCAACTTAAACCTCTGAAAACTTCTATGAAAGACCACACAGGGTCATCTAAAGATCAACTTAAATCTCTGAAAGCTTCTATGAAAGACCACGTAGGGTTATCTGAAGATCAACTTAAACCTCTGAAAACTTCTATGAAAGACCGCACAGGGCCATGAACGTCAACTTAGATCTCTGAAAACTTTAAAAGATCGCACTAGATGCCTGAAGGTGAAAAGACCGCACTGGATCACTTTAAACACTTGTACTTGACTCTTCATCTATCCTTTCTTGACTTCTTCTTTACCCATTCTTGGTTATTGTCTCTTCTTGGTTCCCTCTCCTCTCATGGCTCCTTCTTTGCCTACTAGGCTATGTGATGTTCAGTCCTTCTCTATGATGTACCCCCATGACTAATTCTTCAATAATTCTGAATCACTCCATCTTCATCCATGTCATGCCCTGATGACTCTACTTTATGTAACTCTTGAATGATTCCTCTTCAAGACATGTAATGCTCTGTCATACTTTCTCTCTATAACCAAATGTCTCCTTGACAAAACTCCTTGCTTTGGATCTCACACAGATGATCTGATGAAGCAGACTCCTTTGCATCAATCCTTGTATTAACTTCTTTGTCTTCCTACAACAAAATTTGACCAGAAGTTAAAATCCAAAATATGTTATCATGCAATTAGATTTGCTCAAGACATGTCATGATTAAAAATAATTTCACATAAATATTGCCTCACTTGCCCCTAAAAACATTTTTGTCAGAAAAATGCCGCCCATATTGCCCTGTTTTTCCAAAAACAAGAAACTTTTCTCAAAAGATTTGGTACCACCACTTAGAAGACTCCACTTGCCAAGACTTTGACTGCTTCATCTTAGACTCACAAATGGAATGCAAATCTTTAGCCAACTCATTTCTAAACTCTTTTCCAAAACATTTTCAAATCATCATTTGTTCAAAGATTTGAGTCAACACTGACTATCAAGAGGTTCCCAAGGGCTGGAAAGGCAATTCTCGAAAAAGGAAGTGTATCGGCTTCTCTTGACACTGTTCGAATGTTGAACAACTTTGTCAACTCTTATTCCGTGAATTGAATCAATGTTCAATGTTGCGAAAGAGGTCCTACTTTATTTGACTGCTTTGACAGTCCTTATGAGGACTCGAGAATTCACATTCTTACTCTAGACTGCCCTTTCATATTTTCACCCTAGAGCCTTATCATTTTCTTTTTTTCTTTCCTTTTTTTTTTTGCCACGCACTTGCACTGAAAATTCTTGAAACCAATTTTGTCTTAAAATTTTTTTGAAAAACATTTTTCTTTTGAAAAGATTGAACTTTGAGGAAAAAAACCTTTTTCTTTTGAAAAGATTACACTTGGAGGAAAGTGAACTCCAATATCCTGACTTGATCAAAGATGGACTTTATTAGACACGTAACGTAGGCTTGGGTTAAGGGTGCCAAAGAAAAGATAAAAAGCCTCAAAAATGTGTTTGAGGGTGATTGAATCAAGGATCACTTCTTTGTCCTGTGAAGGATTCTGTCAAACTCATCCCTTCCTCCATCTTTTGCATTTTCAACTTCTTTCTTTTCTTTTCTTTTTCAATTCTTTTCTTCATTTTTCTTTTTTCTTTCCCTCTCCTTTTTTACTTTGAACTTTCTTTCTCTCGATGGAGCGAGTTCATTGTCTCTTTTGTGAACTCGATCGATAGCACAGGTTGCTCCATCTTCCAAATTTAAATGCACACCCTCTTTTCATTTGCTGAGACAAATTGTCTCTGTATCCTTGCCCCCCAGTGTGGAGGATGATCCTTGATTAAGGTTCATTTCAAAGAAAATTCATTCGGCTCAAAGGGGACAACAATGGATAATTTTTCTGCAAGCGAGGGGAATAAGAAAGAAAGCCATTTATCATTTCAAGCCTAGACATTGAAAGGTAACCTTGGAAAACATAAACCCTTGCGAAAACGATTTTTAGAAAACTTTTTCTGAAAACACTTTTTTGAAAAGCATTTTTTACTTTTGAAAAACTCTTTGATCAAAATGCTAAAAATTGTGCCAATGCATGACGTCTCAATCAGTCCATTTCTTTCACATTTTCTTTTTTCTTTTACTCTTTTTTTTTTGCTTGCTTTTCTTTTTTCTTTTGTTGATGGGAATCTTATAACTAATGTCTGGCTCTCTTTCATTCATCTAACCTTTGTAATGATGAATTTTGAGCATTTTAATCTTTTGAGCATTTTAATCCACCACTCTGGCTGATTATTGCTTGCCTTCATCACAAGAACATGAAAAGTCTCTTGAAATCCAGAGTTATTAGAATAGGTACAGCATGGATTGTCTACCCTGAATTTATGGACCAACTTGCCCCTACAAGTGTTGGAGGAGACTTGAATTTGGCTTTTAAAAACAATCTTCCTCAAGACATTTGTGGAAAGGTAACAAAATATCTTGAAGATGTGGAATTTCTAGTTCAATTAGGTTTCCAAGGAAAGAAATGGGCTCTTTTTGGGATCAAGGAAATGTGGAATTTAAGCTCAGTGTTGACATAAAACAAATTGTCTTGTTGTCACTTTCAAAAAAATATCCTTTTATTTCAAAAACATTTTTATTCAAAAGACAACCCTTTCACTAAAGAGTTTTTTTTTCTTATTTCTCAAAACCTTTTACTAAACCCCATTCCTTTGCTCATTGCCAAGATGAAAATTATTGCCCCTAGTTGACTGATTTAAGAATTGTTTCTTAGTGGTGATCACCATAATCAAAATGAACTTTTTCATTCAAGGAAACAAATGCAACAATTTTGATTACTACAATCATGAGAAAATTTGAGTAAGAATATCCAAAAAACTGAAATACAATGCAAGTGATATGCATATGTGGAATAAGCACCAAAGTTTCCGAAATTCCATATGCAAAAGACTCCCAGTTTTCATTTTGACTAACCTGCAGCTAACTCGCCCTTCTGATGTAGTCTTCAATTCTTTATTGACTAGCCAAAGTTTCATCTGGAATTTCAACGCACAGGTCACCTTTTCTCACATCTATCTCAGTCAACTTTTAACTAAGCTCCAAGCAGTGAACTTAAACTTCCAACAGATCTCCCATGCTTTCCTGAGGATGTTAGACTCCAACAAGCAAGTAGAAACAAGTAATATTTACAAGTGACCTACATGAATGAACTACATGTATAAAATGCATCTATTTACAAATGACAATGATAATGCATGATGGGTGCATATATATATAAGTGAATGACAAATGCATGATGGATGCAATGTGTGAATTGCAAATGACTTTTACCAAAGAAAAAGACAACTTAGAAAATCTTCTGGAATCTTCCACCAAGATTTTAAAAGTCGTCCCTTCCCCACATCCAAGTTTCAATTACCACAACTTCATTTGTGTGACAAATAATGAAATATGAGTTCAAATTGTAAAGATGCAAAAGAAAATGCCAAGAAAGAGAAAACAAAACAAAAAGAATCATTAGTAACAAAATATGAAGAAATTGAAATTACGACAAAATACGAAAAGATGCCCCTGTTACATTATTTAAAAACCAAGAAATTGGCAGAAATTGCCCCAGGGCAGGTAGTCTCCTATTGTGAGTAATGGGCATACCCACTCTACAGTCCAAAGTTGAAAAAAATAGTAAAAGTATAAAGGTTAGAAGTATCCCTTCTTTGTGTCATATTCACTCATTTCTGCGGTTTGGCTCTATACATGCTGGTTTTCTCACACTATATGCTGGGTTTTTTGTCAGACTCTTCTAAAGGTTCCCAAATTGTCCTCACTGTCACCCACTCTAGGCTAGTAAGGCCCCCAATTCTCACCCATTATAGGCTCATTGAAAAGGGTTCAATTTGGGTGGAGGTTTTTCACATAACTCATACATGGATCTTAATTGATCCCACGAAGGTTAGCTAATTCACCTCCGATCTAAAGGGTATCAAATTCAAGCCCCGGCTTTGGGCTGATGCATGCAATGTTAAAGTGATGTGAGTGCAGAAGGGACAAACAAACCTTTACTAATACCGACATGCAGAAAATCAAATTACCATAAATAAAAACTAATGCCCAAAACAAAAACAAGAAAATTGTTAAACCATAAATAATAATGAATCATAAATAAAACAAATATTCACAACAATAAAACATGGCAAAAATCAAGAAAAAATGCAACCAATTATTATTAAGATTCTAAATCTGGTTAAACTAAGTCTGGCCTGACTCTCTAACTAGTCCCCAATGGAGTTGCCAAGCTGTCGTAACGTGCGGGTCCGGGAACCCTATCGCTCCGACTTGAATAACTGGAGTCGCCACTAACCAAAATTCCTAGGTGTGATTAGTCACCTATTTACCAATAAAACCTAGTTCGGTCTCATGCTTGGGAAAAACCTGACTAAACCTACTGGTCTGATCTTCTAACCTAAATCTAGGTTCGGGAGTCCATTACGTTCAGGGAAGGATTAGCACCCCTAAGACGCCCGTCAAATGACGGTACCAATAGTCTAACCAGATTTCATGTGGGTCAAAATGAAATTGGTTGATTTTATCCTAATCTTACTTATTAAGAAAATTAATAAAATAAATAAAAAAAGTAATAAATAAATAGAAAAATAAGTTTTAACAATAATAATAATAATAATAATAATAATAATAATAATAATAAATAAATAAATAAATAAACAAATAAAAGATAAATAGGTATAGAGATAAATAGATAAATAGGTACAGAGATAAATAGATAAATAGGTAGGTAAAAGAGAAAAAAAAATAATAATAAATAAATAGATAATAGCTAAACTAATAAAAAGATAAATAGTAAATAAATAATTGATAAATAGCTA
Source organism: Corchorus olitorius (assembly GCA_001974825.2). Lineage (NCBI taxonomy): Eukaryota > Viridiplantae > Streptophyta > Magnoliopsida > Malvales > Malvaceae > Corchorus > Corchorus olitorius. The sequence continues at coordinate 17,866 of AWUE01013277.1, forward strand.
TAAAATAATCTATTTGGTCTTTTTTGTGTCTTTTCTCTAATTAATACATGCATGCAAATGATGAGTGCAAAATCAAATTGTTAGACCAATTCACGTAGTCTTGGGTTATTGAAAATTCTTTTCGAGATATATGCACGGAACTCCAAGGCATCCCGAAAGAACCCTCTCATCCTCAGAGACATTCAACGAGCCCCGAAAATTCGATCACTCGTGAAAGCCCCTTCTTGGGAAAACTATAATTATTGGTTGTTTAGTGGCATGACAATTAATAAATAACATATAAATTAAAATGCATAATTAAACATGAATGCATATGACCTAATCCTAATTTGGTTTTAATTAAACTAAATTATTATTGGAATTAAATTAATCCCTAAATTAATTTTAAAAAAAACTAAAAACCTAAATTTACCAAATCTTAACTCATGTATATAACAGTAAAAGGAAAAAAAATGTTGGAATCATAAACTTATCACGTAAAGACTAAACGGTATGAGATCTGAAGTTAAACTAAATATGGACGGACCAAGATAATAAAAACTTCGTTGGAATCCAAAATCAAAGGCTAATGGACTGAATTGAATAGCCAAAGAATCACATGGACAAATCTTTTCATTAATCAACACAAATCAAAGGGCTTACATGGAAGAAACGGAAAAATAAAGCACATAACAGAGGATTTTACCCTGCTCAAAAAAGAGATGATTTGGTTTTTCTTTTCTCTGTTATTCACGTGCTTAACTTCTCGGTAAACGTGCCTCCACTTTTTAATTCCTTTCTCTTCTCCTGTTCTTCATGGCCTCTCTCTTTTTATTTCTTGTTTTTTTTTTTTTTGCCAAACCTTTTTTGATACCAAAAACAATTTTCGGCTCTCCTATTTTCTTAATCTAAAAAAAAAACTCAACCCATAAACCCTAGGTTTCTTTAGCCTTTTATACTAGAGTTATTCCCTTTTTTTTGTTTGGCCTCAATTTTAATTGAGTAAAAGTAAGCCCACTTACATAAACCCATAAAAGAAACTAAAACATGAACCTCAACTTGGACTAAAAATAATGGACTTGTCCCAACAGTAATTAAGCCCAAATTTCGGTGTCTACAATCAGAATACACAAAATCAGGCCTATTACAATCTAAAGGTATGAACTTTAAGTGCTTATACAAATTTCCAATCTTAAAGATTAAACTATAAAGAGAGCAAGACTTGGATTTTTCGGGATTTTGAAATTCTGGAGAGAGTAAGTGATTTGATCTTCAATGATGCTCCAAAACTTGAACTCAAACAGTTAGATTTGAGTATTTATACTACTCTCTAGCGAACTTGCCGTAAGGTTTAAAATTCAAATCATTTTCCCGTTTTTCTTGTCTTTTAGTCGCGCCAGCTGTAGACAGCTCTAGCGCGTCCGTACGACGTTGATCGCTTCAGCGCATCCGTACTGTTTGTCCTGTAGCTGCTAGTTGCTTTAATCTCTAGACCATTAATCTCATCAATGTCTTCAAGTTTTCTTCCAACTTCAAAATTTTGACTTGACTTGAGCATTCTTCTTATATTTTGACTTGATTGTACTTCTTCATATTTAAGCTTTGTATTCTAAAACTGCTACCTTTGGCTTCATCCAAATTTCCTTAGGTACTTTGAGCTTTCAATGCGCCTAAGGATTTGTGGCATCTTGCTACGTTAGTGTCACTAATGAAGCTTTCTTTTTAGGAGTCTATAATGCTCAACATTTCTGCGGTTAAAGACTTCACTGCACACTAAGTAGATGTATTAGCTAATATACTTGGGTTTATTTTGTTATCATCAAAAACAACAGGGTGCAACAGCAATCAAACAATTTGTTCACTCAAGCAAATCCAATTCCATGGCAGCAAGTCAAAAGCAAGGAAGTAGTGTCATCAAGAACTACAATCGATCTCAGCCCAGGATCATGAAGCAAACTAAACAATGATTGACAAAGGACAAACCCAGTGGTTGTGGTATTATAGGACTCAAAGCAGATGATCGCAAAAATTATCAAGGCTACTAACAACAAGCAAGCAGGGAATGGAAAGGAAACCAGCAAAAAATTCTCAAATAAATCAGCAGAAGATAACTCTAAAAACAGGGTAATTCTTACTCCAATTCAACACAATAACAAGCAAGGAATCAAATGCAGCAATTTGAAAAATAATAGCAGGCATAACGAAACATAAGCAGAGGAAGGATTGTGAACACATTTCGAAGATTGAAACAAAGTAAATTGAGATAAAGGCAGCTAAGTCAAAAAGAAAAGAGAGGGAAAGAGAGATATACCCGAGAAGAGAAGCTTTGCCACCACATCATCCCGCCAGTTCAGTTTTCTCTGTCCTAGTCATCAAAGCTCTGAACCTGCACAAAAAGACAAGAAAGTTTGTTAGCAGTGAAAATAAAAAGAGAGAAAATGAAATTACAACGAGGGAAGGGATATGAAGGAATCAAATAATAGCTAGAGATGGGATTTACGATTTTTGAAGAACAAAGACTCAGTCACACACAAAAAGAGGGGACGGTGGCCAAAGAAATAAACCCTAGCAGTGAGAGCTCTCCCCTTCTTGGTTTTTTTCCAGGAGTAAAAAGAAAACAAGACAAAAAATAAAAAATATTTCCTTTGGGGTCTCATTTACTTGTTCTTAGTTCATCAAAACCAAAAAAAAAACCCTAGCTAGCTTGATAGTTGATATTGAAAACCAAAAACCAAATCGAAAACAAAAAAAAAAAAAAAAAAAAAAAAAAGTAACAATTTTTAGTACTAATAGGAACAGAAAAATACCAAAAAACATACTGCAATGAAAAAAAGAGTCGAGAGTAGTGATACATGATACCTTTTCATAGTTTCCTCTGAAGTCTCAAATCGTTTGTGTCATGCGTTAACTTTGTCTGTCATTTGTTGGTAGATTAGAAACGTTTTTTGGCTCAAATATTTCTAGAGGCTTTGGTTTGTGAGTCTTTTTCTACTGGGTTTGAGGTTGAATCTTTAGGAGGTGGCGGTTGGGTTAGTTCTCGGCAAGGATTTGAAGGTTTTGGGGTTAGCTTAGGCAAACGAGGCTTCGAGGGCTTTGTTCCCGTCGAAAAGAGAGGGAGTCGATGGTGGTGGCCATTGTTGGCAGTGGCGGCGGCGTGGGTAGATGAGTAAATTAGAGTATCGGGTTGGGAGTAACAAGGAGGAAGATAAATGAAAAGGAAAAAGAAAAGCAGAGATAGAGGATGAAGCTGACACCATGGGAAGGCTATGGTGGCGTTGGTGAAGAGGAATAAGTGGCGGGTATTGGGGTTAGGTTTGGGGAGTCAGAAGTGGCGCTGTTAGTATAGAAAAGGGGAAATTAGGGCTTAGGAAGGAAGAAGAAGAAGGAAAAGGAAAAGGAAAAGGAAAAGGAAAAGAAAATAGATGGAATAAAAGAAATAATAAGCAAAAACGGTGTCGTTTCAGGCTACCCGGTCCGATCCGGGTCGAGCTCAGTAACCTGTCCGGTCCATTTGCCAAGTTGGTATGGTTCTTTTACTTTCAGGTTGGGCTTCTATTTAATTCATGGTTTGTGTTTTTTTATTTCCTTTGGGCATTATTATTTCAATCTTATTCATTTGGGCTTTTATATATGTATTTGGGTTTTGATGTTGGGTCCAGTTTATCTTATATCTTAGGTTCAATTTTAATTAATGGTTTAATTAGTTTAATTTTCTATATAGTTAGGTAAATTAGTAATTTAGTTTAATTATTAATAAATTGGTAAAGAAGAAATTCTAGAATTAGTTTAATTTCATAGTTTAGTTTAATTGTCAATAGAGTAATAAAAGGAAAAAAGAGAAGGAACAAGAAAAAGGTTAGATTAATTTGAGCATATGCATTAACATTTATTTTTATAAATTGTTGTTATTACCATATTCATAGTGCATTAACATTCGTCTTTTGCTGAGATGAAAGACCTTTCAGATAAATGTACTCGGGTACGAATTTCTGGGAGTTCCTTCTAGACTGGTCTCTTCCGTAAATATCCCCATAATGCGTGGGAAGGGTTTATGGAGTTGACTTTGGGTAGACTTGTGTTAATGCATGTAATCTAAAAATGATCCTTCATGCATTCTAATTGGTATTCACGCGAGTTAGCTAAATAAGAATCAGTAAGTAACTGTCTTTTACGATGATGGGTGGGTCCCAAGTAAATGTACTCAGGTACGAATTCTTGGTCCCCACTCCGAGATTGGATTATCCCCGAGATACCCCCATAATGCGTGGGAAGGGTCTTGGGTTAATTTCAAGTATACCATTGCTTACTGATCAGATAAACTAAAATATACCAGTTCATGCATCATCTCTACATTCATTTTCTTCCCTTCAGGATTAAATACAATTAAGACAATTCAAAAAAAGAAAGATTTTTTTCAAAAACATTTCCAAAAATTAATGTTCTCTTATTCAGTTTTCAAAAGAAGTTAAAATTGGTAATCAAGAGCTTTTCAGATTTAAACAAAAGTTTTCAAATTCAAATCAGACTTAGTCATAAGGTTAGAAGATCAATAAAAGATGGAAAAGGTTTTCCAAAACAATAAGAAAAGAGGATTTTCACACCATTTTTAGGGAGACTAAAATGGAGGTTTTCAAAGCAAAGTAAAAGACTTTAAGAACAAAAATAAAAGGTTTTGACACAGCATTTTCAAAATCTCTTCCCAGTGCGGAAGATTCAACAAGAGAACAAACAGTGAAAGAGAATCGAAACAGAATTGATCGACAGTCGTACGGTCATGTTCTTCGAATTCTCGACATTTTGTTTAAAAAATGATTTTATTTTCTTTTATAACCCTCTTCTAATAATAATCAAAATAAAAGCAACCGTTTAGTGTTAAACACATTAGATTTAGTTTAGACTAGAGGTACCGTCGTTTGACGGGCTTCTCGGGGGTGTTAATCCTTCCCCGAGCGTAACCGACTCCCGAACCCATAGACTCTAGTTAAGCAGACAATATTAGGTTTAGTATTACCTTAGCCAAGCTTAGGTTAATATTAGACTTAATAATATGGATAGGTGGCTAATCACACCCAGGCAAAAAAGATTAGTGGCGACTCCTTTTCATATAGCCGTTTCGGCAGGGTTCCCGGACCCGAACGTTTCGACAGCTTGGCGACTCCACTGGGGACGTTAGAGAGTCAGGCCTCACTTAGTCTAATCAAGATCTTGGGTTTAATAAAATGGTTGCTTGCTTTTCTTTTTGTTTTGTTTTGCATCTTTACCGCTTTCCATGTATATATATATGTTTGCTTCACCCCTATCTTGTGTTGTTTCTCTTAGTTTCTGTTGTGGTTAGTTACTAGGTCTGCCAGGTTTAGTTTTAGGGTAATGGTAGGTTGTTCCTTCACACACGTCACTTAGCTTGCATCTTACATTTCGCATTTTTGCCACCTTGAATAGATTTTGGGAGGTATAATAAGCGAGCCTTCGTGGGACCAACCAGGTCCCCGTACAGTTTGTGCGAAAAACCTCCACCCAATGAGACCTTGCCGGGTCAAAATTGGGAACCTTCTAGGTATGAGTAGACCAAGCCAGCATATATGTTGGTACACATAAAGAACACCTCGTACCTTTACCTTTCTGTTTTGAAAATAAGGACCGTAGAGAGAATAACCCCTTTTACTCTCAATAAATAGACCATCCGCCCCAGGAGGACCGTTGTGTCCGAATTTTTGTTCAAGAAAAACCTTTTTATTCAAAAAGGGGCATGATTTTACTTCAATTTTCAGTTATTTATTCATGCTTTATCTTTATGCTTAGTTACTAACCGTTTTTTTTTTGTCTTTGTTTCCTTTTTGCAGTTATATATGAATAACTCTTTTATTTTGCAGGTTGCATTGTTCATCCACATGCATTCCATATCTCCAAAAGCATATTTGTTCATGCATGCTCATGCATTTGCCCATCAACACAGTTTGCCATGTCATGCATCGTTTTATGTATCGATCGGCATGAGACTTTGAACGCCACGTCACTTGCATTTTGCATTTCCATGCACAATTACCAGAGTTGTAGAGTTGTCAGGTCATCAACTTGTACATATGATCATGCATACATGGTGCATTAGTCAGTCACTTGTATGTACGGTGCATCCATCATGCATCATCATCGGTGCTTGTTAATAGATACATTTCACACATATAGATAGTTCATGTAGACATCTTGTATATATTACTTGTCTTCTACTTTTTCTTGTTGGAATCTAACATCATCAGGAAAGTATGTGAGATTTGAGAAAGCTTATTGTAAAGTTAGTGGAAAAGATTGGAGATGCAAAACGGGATCAAAGACCTTCCTTCCTCAGATACTTCGAAAGTAGCCAGGCCGTGCCAGTAGAGTCGCTCTCGCTCTAACAGATGGCCAGTCTATAGAGGACTTCGGGATTTCAGCAGAGGTGGTATTAAGTGGATTCTCGAGTAATGGAAGGACACACAGCTCCAGATCAGTCACAAAGGGGCAACTAAAGCCCACTTCAGGAGGAATTTCTAAAGCCTTAGAGCATATCTTGTTCATGCATGACATCGGCATAGCATTTTGGGCTTAGTTTATTGTATTTTAAATTTCCAGTCTGTAGGATTGCATGGTGTTAATAATGGTTAAAATTGTTGCACTTTCATCACAAATAATTTGGCTTAATTCAATTGTTTACAAGGAATAAAACTTGTAAAGTCGAGTGATCACCACTTAGAGACAGTTCTCAAAAGTGCTCAGCTAGGGGCAATAATCTTCGTTTGGGCGACGACCAAGGGGATGAAAAGATTTTGAAGTATAAAACAAGAAGGTGTCTTTTCAAGAGGTTGTGAATAAGAAAAAGTTTTTCGGGAACCAAATTGAACCAATGAATAAAAACAATCATGAGTTTGTAATTTCGCCTATTTGGACTTGATTGGTCATGTTTAACTCTTTATCATGAGAAATGAAATGCAATGCATATTTCAGGCCCGCATCCTTGTCTCATATTCCATTCATTCTTTATTCTCATTTTTTATTCCAATATTACTCTCGTATATATATAGTTTCTTTTATTTCGGGTCAAATGATGATGAATGCAAAGACGCTCCAGACAAATTTAGATTTGACTTTGAGAGGCCTGTCTGTACTAATGAGCTAGACGATGAAGACATTGAGGATCAGACCTTACCCTCAGATCTTCTAAGATAAGTGAATAAGAGGAAGAACAAGTTTTACCTCATGAAGAGTCCACAAAGCCAATAAACCTGAGGACAGAGAAAGCTCCTAAAGAAGTTAAGATTGGTACCCCTTTTGTCATAGGAGAATAGGTGGGAATAGGTAGATTTGTTGGGGGAATTCTCAGATGTGTTCGCTTGGTGACATCAAGACATGTCGGGTTTGGATCCAGAAATAGTGGTTCACCAATCACCCACTAGAATAGACATACTGGTAGGCAACACAACAAGGTACTCATGGTTTTCCTTCATGAATGGGTCCTCAGAGTATAATCAGATCAAAGGGGGCCAGAAGATATGGAGAAGATCGCTTGAGAAGTCATTTGTTACAAAGTCAAGCCATTCGGACTAAAGAATGTCGGGACAACATGCCAGAGGGTGATGGTTTCACTCTTCCATGACATCAAAGTGTATGCCGAAGACATGATTTCTAAAGGCAGATCGCAAAAAAGAAAGAAAAAAAAAACAACAACAACAACAACGACAACAACAAAACAAACAAAAAAAAACAACAAAACAAAAGAGAGTGGAAATGTATTGCGATGGGGTTTGAAACTTGTCAAGGCATTGGAATAGTATTGGTATCTCCCGATGGTGATTATTATCCGGCCACAGCAAGACTGAGATTCTCTACAACCAGTAATGCTGCAGAGTATGAGGCATGTGTCTTAGGAATCCCGTTGGCATGAGAAAGAGAAATGAAAGAATTACAAGTATATGGGGACACAGCCCTAGTGACCTATCAGAAAAGAATGGAGAGGGCATACAATGAGAAAGTTCACCCAAGACAGTTCAAGAAAGGAGATTTAGTTCTAAAAGGATTTCTTCCGGATCAAAGGGACCATAGGGGCAAATGGAAGTCAAATTGGGAAGGCCCATATGTGTGGTCAATAAAGCCTTTTCAGGAGGGGCATTGATTTTACAATGGATGGATGGAGAACAATTCCCGAGTCTTATCAATGCAAACACGGTAAAGGAACACTACACCTGAAATGGAATAAAGGTTAAAAAAAACACTCGGCCTAAAACAGAAAGAGGTTAGAAAAAGAGAAACAAACAAAAGGAGGGGTCCAAGCCGAAAACCCGCAAAGGGCGGCTTGGATCCATTGGGGGTCGCTTGAGTTAAAAACCCGAAAAAGGGCGACTCAAGCGAAGGATGGAAAAATGAGAAACTTGAGCTGAAAACCCGAAAAGGGCAGCTCAAGAATTTGGACAAAGCAAACTGGAAGTAGATGGATACCAAACTATCTCCTAAGGTCAAAAGAGGGTAGGGCGCGATCCAGACTGAGTGGGTGCCATCAGAACAGTAGGTTTTCTCTCCGAAAAATCCAAAGGTTTTGTCATCATATCGTCGTTGGAGTATTCATCATTACGAGGTGCTACCTTTCTATGTCTTCCCTTCGTTTGAATATGAGACTTCCTTGATTAAACAGTCGCACTTTTATTCATTTTTGTACATATTGCAGTATTGATGCTGATATTGTGTTTCTTCCTTTGAACACGCGGGTTTGACATATTGCATAGCATGTCATCACGAATCATAAATGGTGTAACACTTCAGTCTTGTCAAGTGAGGTCAACGCACCCAAAATAATTTTTTAGACAAATGGCTATTCAATCTTTTCGAACCATACTTCTTTCAATACCCAGTGTTGATACAAACCTTTTTTGAACAAATTTCAAATTGTGAATATTTTGAAAATGAATTTTGCAAAAAGTTGTATTCCATTTGTGAGCTTACGAGAAAGTCTTCTAAGCGGTGGTCACCAAATCGTTTAAATGAGTTAACATGTGGGGGCATGTCTAGTAAAATGATAAGATGTTGTTAGGGGCAAGTAGGGCATCATTATGCAATCATGACATGTTTCAAGAAGTTTAAACAGCATGTTCATCATCTTTCAAGCTCTGACTTTTGACAAGTTTGTTGCAGGGAGATAATGAAGTTGATCCTTGGAACAAAGGGGCAATGGAATCCCAATCATTCATGGAACATCTAAAGCAAGGAAGCCTGTCATAAGGCATCGGGTAAAACGAGGGAAGTCAACATGTTTTCACCCTCCTTAGTTGGTACATCTTTTCAGCATACATGTGCATTCGTGCATACATGCACACACTAGAACATTTCATCTTCATCCATAGTAGGAGTGCAAGATAAAGTGTCAGGTTCATTATGAGAGCAGAAAGAGGAACTCAGAGTCATTCAACAGAAGTCGTTCGAGGCATGTCTGGAAATATAATAATTCAAAATCATTGGAAAGGAAGCCGTTGGGACAATTTAGAACAAAGAAGAGAAAAGTGAACATCCTAATAGTGGAAGACACCAGAAATCGTAGCTTTGTAGACATAGGTTAGACAAGTGGGGGTTCGAAAAGAGGTCAAAAGGTCACAAAAGATAGTTCAAGAAAAAAGGAGGTAAGAAAGAGGAGTCAGGAAGAGGAAAGAGATAGAACCGGGAACGGTTGAAGGAAGTGGATCTAAGAAAAGGGAAGACCCATTCAAACAGGGAAGGAGAAGCCAAAAGAAGTTCAACAGGTCGAAATTAAGAAGAAGAGACAAGTGATCAGAAGCACACATCTCAAAAAAATATTTGAAAGGGGTCAAAGATGAATTTCATGAGAAGGTCTCAAAAAGGGGATCAAGAATGAACTATGCAAAAGGAATTCATCAGAAAATGATGATGATGGCTCGAAGTTCAAAAAGATCAAGCTCCATCTGTTAAAAGATGCTAGTTAATCAAAGGTGATTTTCTCAGAAGATTTAATTGGGGCGAGAGTTCATATAATGACAAAGAGTTAGCAGATCAGGGGCAAAGGTATTAAGATGAGTGAGGGGAGATCAATAAGAGTCAATGAGCAAGGAATGCTAGAGAAGAAAAAGGCGAACAGATTTGTAAGAGGTTGATCGGGGGACAATCTTTTCAAAATAGACCAGCAATAGATTTTTCTCTCGGAAAGTAATGTTCAAAGGATAATCAAAGATGATTCGGAAGACGGTTTCTTAGAGGATTTTAGAAGTACATCGGAAGACAGTTCCTCATAAAATTTTTAAGAGTGGATCGGAAGACGATCTTGTTCAGAAATTGACCGGAAGGCGGTTTGCTAGAAAGAATTTTCAGAAGTTGATTGGAAGACAATCTCATTAAGAAATACGTTGGAAGACGATTTCCAAGAAAGAGAGTAAGAAGTTGATCAGAAGATGACCTCGTTAAAAGTACACTAGAAGATATTCTCTCGGGGAAATTTACAGAAGTTGATCGGAAGACGATCTTGTTCAGAAATTAACCAGAAGACGGCTTCTTAGAAACAGTTTTCAGAAGTTAATCGGAAGACGACCTTGTTACGAGTTATGCCAGAAGACGGTTCGTTGAAAAGAGATTCTAAGCAGTCACATGGAATATAGTTATTTAGAAATAGATTTTCAGAATTGATTCGGAAGACGATCTCATCGGAAATGGTTCAGAAGACGATCTCATCAGAAATAGATTTTCAGAAATGGTTCGGAAAACGATCTCATCGGAAATAGTTCGGAAGACGATCTCATCAGAAATGGTTCGGAAGACAATCTCATCAGAAATGGTTCGGAAGATGATCTCATCAGAAATGGTTCGGAAGACGATCTCATCAGAAATGGTTTGGAAGACGATCTCATCAGAAATGGTTCGGAAGACGATCTCATCAAAATTGGTTTGGGAGACGATCCTTTTAAGATTAAATTGGAAGACAGTTCGAAGGATAAGAGTATGACGGTCCTCTTAAGATTGAATTGGAAGACAGTTTGAAGGAGCTGATCGGAAGACGATCCTTTATATTTGAATCAGATGACTCGGTGTAGCATCTTCAACTGGGATTCGGTGAATCAGATGACTCGGTATAGCGTCTTCAATATTGGAATTCGGTGAGCTCGATGCAGCACATTTTTAGATAGATCAGGGTGATTCGGTGAATCAAGTTAATGCGGAGCATCTCGTCAAAGATTGGAATTCGGTGAGCTCGGTGCAGCACATTTTCAAAACAATTGAGGACAATTCGGTGAATTACATTACTGCGGTGCAGTATTTCTTCAAAGTTTGATTCGGTGAATCAAGGTTTTTGCAACTTTCCAATAAAACGGGTGTCTACGTCTTTGTGCACTTTCTAGCTCTCAGAAAGTGTACAAATTACTTCTTTGCACACTTCTCGATAGTTAGAAAGCACACAAAGAGGGGCAGTTGTAGACACCCATTTTTGTCTTGTATCCTTTAATCTAGAACAATTTATTTTGATTGACAAATTAGGAGCATTTAGTATTTCTCTAAGGTATTTTAGTAAAATCAATCTTTTTAATTTTGTATTAGCATATCACATTAAAATTTCATTAGAATCATTTTGGTAGCCATTGGTTCCTTTTAGTTTTTAAGTTGGTCCATATTTTTATAGCATAATTCATTTTCCCTCCATTTTTCTTTAAAATTGACCCATTTACTTTTGGGTCTTTGCTTTGAACTTTCTTGCTTAGTTATTTCTTTTACTTTTTGGATTTTAGTTTTGAGTCATACTTGGCCAGAACCTATTTCCCTTTTATCCCATTACAAAATACTAAAAGAGTAGTTATATTTTCTTCTCTACAAAAAAAGGTTTTACTTTCTACATATGGTGTTTATTACAAAAAAATACAGTGTTGTTTTGGATTTACATCTCCATCCCTTTTTTTTCTTTTCATTACAAAGTTCCCATTTCCTGTTTCGAAAGTCTTCTTTTCCTTGTGCTTAAGCTCACATGCTGCATATAGCTTTGAATCATGCTTCTTCTTACTCAAAGTAGTCCTTTCTCCCTAATGCCACATCCTTTGCTTGAGCTTTACCAGATCTAGGACATCAACCTGCAAACAGCATACATTTCATTTTTAGCTCATGTACATACAACACTCTATGGGCTTTTCATCTCATGTGTTAGCATTTTAACATTAAAACAGTTTAGTGTAGTCATCCAATTTCAGCAAAGTACTTTGAGTTCATTGTCTTAATTCATTTCAGATTCATCATCAGCATTTAAAATTTAGCATAACATAATTTCATGACATTTCATTAGGAGAATAGTCACATAGCAGCATTACTCAGTGGAGAAGGCAGCTCAATTTTTAGCATTTAAATATATCCCATTCTCCATGGTCAAACATCTCTTAGCCACTTGCTTCCATGCTTAGGTTAATTTGTCTTGTTTCATATGGATATGAACACATGCATTCAAAGACAGAAGCAAAAAGATTGAGTCACATTGCATAGCATTTCAGCATGATTATTTGGGATACAATAAGACATTCACATTCCAAAAGCACGCATTTTAGCGCATTTCAGCATACAAAGGTATTCAAATCAATTTACCATTGCATTTAGTCATTTAATTTAGCAGCATACTTAAATCACATGCACTCATTCACACCAGAGCAAGGCAAGGTCATCTCCAGCAAGTCATAAACAATTCTCCTTTGAGCCACAGCAGATCCACAAGAACATGGACATGTTGCAAATTGCAGCAAATATTTCAAACATGGAACAAGCAAAAGTTGATTACAAGTACATTAGAAGAACCCATAAGCAATCAAGAGTAGCAATCAAACAATTTGTTCACTCAAGCAAATCCAATTCCATGGCAGCAAGTCAAAAGCAAGGAAGCAGTGTCATCAAGAACTACAATCGATCTCAGCCCAAGATCATGAAGCAAACCAAACAATGATTGACAAAGGACAAACCCAGTGGTTGTGGTATTATAGGACTCAAAGCAGATGATCGCAAACAGAGCAACAAATTATCAAGGCTACCAACAGCAAGCAAGCAGGGACCGAAATGGAAAGGAAACCAACAAGAAATTCTCAAATAAATGGGCAGAAGATAACTCTAAAAACAAGGTAATTCTTACTCCAATTCAACACAATAACAAGCAGGGAATCAAATGCAGCAATTTGAAAAATAATAGCAGGCATAACGAAGCATAAGCAGAGAAAGGATTGTGAACACATTTCGAAGATTGAAACAAAGTAAATTGAGATAAAGGCAGCTAAGTTAAAAAGAAAAGAGAGGGAAAAAGAGATATACCCGAGAAGAGAAGCTTTGCCACCTCATCATCCTGCCAGCTCAGCTTTCTCTGTCCTAGTCATCAAAGCTCTGAACCTGCACAAAAAGACAAGAAAGTTTGTTAGCAGTGAAAATAAAAAAGGGAGAAAAATGAAATTATAGCGAAGGAAGGGATAGGAAGGAATCAAATAATAGCTGGAGATGGGATTTACGGTTTTTGAAGAACAGAGACTCTGTCACACAAAAAAAGAGGGGACGGTAGCCAAAGAAATAAACCCTAGCAGTGAGAGCTCTCCCCTTCTTGGTTTTTTTCCAGGAGTACAAAGAAAACAAGACAAAAAAATTTTTCCTTTGGGGTCTCATTTACTTGTTCTTAGTTCATCAAAACCAAAATAACCCCCTAGCTAGCTTGATAGTTGATACAGAAAACCAAAAAAAAAAAGAGTCGACTTTTAGTACTAACGGGAACAGAAAAATACCAAAAAACATACTGCAATGAAAAAAAGAGTCGAGAGTAGTGATACATGATACCTTTTCATAGTTTCCTCTGAAGTCTCAAATCGTTTGTGTCATCCGTTGGCTTTGTCCGTCATTTGTTGGTAGATTAGAAACGTTTTTTGGCTCAAATCTTTCTGAAGGCTTTGGTTTGTGAGTCTTTTTCTACTCGGTTTGTGGTTGAAGCTGTAGAAGGTTGAAGCTTTAGGAGGTGGTGGTGGGATCCATCGGAAATGGCTAGCTAGGGTTTCGGTTGGGTTAGTTCTCGGCAATGATTCAAAGGTTTTGGGGTTAGCTTAGGCAAACAAGGCTTTGGGGGCTTTGTTCAGGTCGAAAAGAGAGGGAGTCGATGGTGGTGGTCATTGTTGGCAGTGGCGGCAGTGTGGGTAGATGAGTGAATTAGAGTATCGGGTTGGGGAGGAACAAGGAGGAAGATAAATGAAAAGGAAAAAGGAAAAAGAAAAGCAGAGATAGAGGATGAAGCCGGCACCATGGGAAGGCCATGGTGGCGTTGGTGAAGAGGAATAAGCGGCGGGTCTTGGGGTTAGGTTTGGGGAGTGAGAAGCGGCGCTGTTAGTATAGAAAAGGGGAAATTAGGGCTTAGGAAGGAAGAAGAAGAAGAAGAAGGAAAAGAAAATAGATGGAATAGATAAAATAAGAAGCAAAAACGGCGCCATTTCAGGCTACCCAGTCCGATCCGGGTCGAGCCCAGTAACCCGTCCGGTCCATTTGCCAAGTTAGTATGGTTCTTTTACTTTCAAGTTGGGCTTCTATTTAATTCATGGTTTGTGTTTTTTTTATATCCTTTGGGCTTTATTATTTCAATCTTATTCATTTGGGCTTTTATTTATGTATTTGGGTTTTGATGTTGGGTCTAGTTTATCTTATATCTTAGGTTCAATTTTAATTAATGGTTTAATTAGTTTAATTTTCTATATAGTTAGGTAAATTAGTAATTTAGTTTAATTTTTAATAAATTGGTAAAGAAGAAATTCTAGAATTAGTTTAATTTCATAGTTTAGTTTAATTGTTGTTATTACCATATTCATAGTGCATTAACATTCGTCTTTTACCGAGATGAAGGACCTTTCAGATAAATGTACTCGGGTACGAATTTCTGGGAGTTCCTTTTAGACCGGTCTCTTCCGTAAATACCCCCATAATGCGTGGGAAGGGTTTATAGAGTTGACTTTGGATAGAGTTGTGTTAATGCATGTAATCCAAAAATGATCCTTTATGCATTCTAATTGGCATTCACGCGAGTTAGCGAAATAAGAATCAATAAGTAACCGTCTTTTACGATGACGGGTGGGTCCCAAGTAAATGTACTCGGGTACAAATTCTTGGTCCCCGCTCCGAGATTGGATTATCCCCGAGATACCCCCAAATGCGTGGGAAGGGTCTCGGGTTAATTTCAAGCATACCATTGCTTACTGATCAGATAAACTAAAATATACCAGTTCATGCATCATCTCTGCATTCATTTTCTTCCCTTCAGGATTAAATACAATTAAGAAAATACAAAAAAAAAGATTTTTTTCAAAAACATTTCCAAAAATTAATGTTCTCTTATTCAGTTTTCAAAAGAAGTTAAAATTGGTAATCAAGAGCTTTTAAGATTTAAACAGAAGTTTTCAAATTTTAAATCAGATTTAGTCATAAGGTTAGAAGATCAATAAAAGATGGAAAAGGTTTTCAAAAACAATAAGAAAAGAGGATTTTCACACCATTTTTAGGGAGACTAAAATGGAGGTTTTCAAAGAAAAGTAAAAGACTTTAAGAACAAAAATAAAAGGTTTTGACACAGCATTTTCAAAATCTCTTCCCGGTGCGGAAGATTCAACAAGAGAACAAACAGTGAAAGAGAATCAAAACAGAATTGATCGACGGTCGTACGGTCATATTCTTCGAATTCTCGACATTTTGTTTAAAAAATGATTTTATTTTCTTTTATAACCCTTTTCTAATAATAATCAAAATAAAAGCAACAGTTTAGTGTTAAACCCATTAGATTTAGTTTAGACTAGAGGTACCGTCGTTTGACGTACGTCTCGGGGGTGCTAATCTTTCCCCGAGCGTAACCGACTCCCGAACCCATAGACTCTGGTTAAGCAGACAATATTAGGTTTAGTATTACCTTCGCCAAGCTTAGGTTAATATTAGACTTAATAATATTGATAGGTGGGCTAATCACACCCGGGCAAAAAAGATTAGTGGCGACTCCTTTCATATAGACGTTTCGGCAGGATTCCCCGGACCTGAACGTTTCGACAGGTTTGAATGGATGCTTTAATGTTGTTCTTGATATACATGATATTGCTTACTGAATATAAGTTTTGATTTATATATGTATCCTTTTTGAAATGCCTTGGTAATGAGATCCGTTTTATATGAGTTGAATAAACAAAGGTGATGACCTTAATTAGATTTGTTTTGTTACTAAAAGCCCCAATGTAATTGCTCATCTTGATTTATAAATTGTATGCTTTAGGTTTCACATGCACTTCACTCTTAATGTGATGTTAGTTAGCTCTCCGCACTCACTGAGTATTCCTTGGAATACTCACCCATTCAAATTCTTGTTGTGTTTTCAAGGACCTCTATTCGCGTTGGACTCGATCTTTCTGCAACCTCCATGGTAGACATCTTGTCTCCATAAAGATGTTTTCATACTGGATCCATTGGTCGTTTTAAGTCCTCCACTATATTTAATAGCTTTATATTCAACCTTGATGTATCTCTCTCTAAGTAATAGTTGAATTTATTTGTTCTTTGGTTTGCTTTGCGAGACCTTTCGGTGCGCCTAGGATGGTGGCACGCTATTTGAGGATTCGCAGCGATTGTCATGTGGTCGACTCCAGGTCGAGGCGTGACATATTAACATGTCAGTATCCACTTCTTGAGATTCTTTGTCGGCAAAAACTTCATTCCCTTCCACTGGGAACTTGTTCAGATCGAATCCACAGTCCGCATGAACATTCAAATCAAAATTTTTAGGAACCTTCTTGATCTTCACTTTAAATGCAGCTTCATTCAAGACAAATTCTGGAGAAACTTTCTCCATCTCTACATTGCCCACATTATTAAAAACAGGAAAACTTGAAGAGTTGGAAGCACCTGAAACATTATCTTACCCCATTGTATTTGGATAAAGATGGAAAACATCTTTGAATCAAATTATATACTGGGATAGTATTACAAAGCCTTCAAGAGTGATTAATTCGTTATTATGAACAAAATAAGACCGAAGAGAATGCTTAGGATTAGGAGAATGTGAATGAGTTTAGAGAATTTAAACATGTTTTCAATATGGTGGTTGGATAAGTGGGTAATCTGGTGAATTAAATAGGGTTATATAGATAAAATTGATCCTAACTAGAACTTCTCGGCCGTGCTTCGCGTGCGGCTGTTTTATTTTATAAGTTGTTTTAAGCAAATTAAGTTAAGAAATGAAATTTATATATAATTTATAATTTATTTTATAGAATTGTTTTGGTAAAAAAAAAATCTTTCATTCCTCTCCTCTAATTAATTCGGTCTATAATATTATTTTTGCATTCATTGAACAGCAGAGGAAAGGGGATGAACCACTTTTAGTTTTCCCAAACTATAATTAATTTATTATCATATATTCATAGTTTATAATTAATCTGTTAAATTAAATAAATTATAAAAAGTAGAAAAAGGCTTTTAATTCAATAGGTAGGAAATTAAATATTGAATCAACACAAACATAATAAACAAAACATTAGGAAATTAACAATTGACACTTATCAAAGAAACCAAACACTATGTGGCGCTTAATGAGGCCCTTGCTCATAAGATTAATAGTAGGTATAATAATTAGTTGAGGGTGGACATCTAATTAGGAACAACAAAAAATTCTAGAAATGAACATGTAAATAGGGACAGAGGGAGTAGTTTAAGTTAGTTTAAAAGAAAAAAAATAGATGTTATTTTTCATTTATTAGATTACATATATATACTATATATTATTTTTAGTGACTATGGAAATTACTTAAAGGCCAAATTGAGGATTAATGTGGTGTCTCCTTTTGGCTTTTTTTGGTCTTTTCTCACTTTTCGGGTGACTAAAAAGGCCCTCGATGAATTTCCTCCCTTACTTTTCCTGCTACCCTATTTTGTAATTTACTATTTTTATATTTATGATTAAGTGTGTTTTAATTACATATTAATTGTGTGTTGATATTAGGATTTACCGGTTCAACTCCTCTGTAGGAATTCCAAAGGATTGGTGCTATAAATGTATCTACAATAATGGTTGATTCATGGGTAAACTATTGACATTCCAGTTCTATTTTCCTTTCATCTTCATTTCTATTTGGGTGGGTTTCTTCTTCCCTAACATTTCTCTAAATTGGTTTCACATGGACTCCGTTCTGTTTTCTAAAATTTCCAGGTGGACGTTGATAAGATCCTTCCAGTTAATTTAGCAGCACCTTAGGATGGCATAACCTAAAATGCTGAGCTTTCACTTCTCACCGCAACATTTTGAGTTAAATCTGGATTTATTTGTTGATTATATTATTTGATACTTAAAATTAACATTTCCTTATTCCTCTTTTATTTTACAAAAAGTTTTTTTTTAATTTATCATTCGACTTCCTTTTTATTGAGGTTTCCATTAGTTGCTTATATTTAATATATTTCCACATTTCCAAAAGCACAATTAGCCAATGCTAAGTACAATCATTTTGTGATGCATTGTATAAATTGCATATGCTCCTGCAAATGCTCTCAACTAATTGAATTTTTCTAGGCCGTAATCTCAATTTAGGGCCCGAACTTTCATAATAAGCTCAAATAAGGGCCCCAAAACACAATTTCAACAAATTAGAAGACATACTAAGTAAATTTTTACAAATTAGGTTCTCCTTAGATGAAAACCAATGTTTTTCCATGCGTACACATCAATTTTGATAGAAAAATGATGTTATTATATTAATTAAAAATAAAAACATATTAATCCAAATAAATTCAATCAATGTAGTATGATATAACATTTTCCGTGCTTTTTAATTTATATACATCTCACACACTAGTATTAACTAACATCTTGCACAATATGTCATAATTTACTAAATATGTACTTTAATTTGTTGAAATTGTGTTTTGGGGCCCTTATTTGAGACTTTAGTCATTTTCCTATGATAACTATACATGCTCCTTGACTACAAAAAATTAGACCTTCCTTATGCAGAAGCCAAATTCTTCCACCTACCCGAGTTCATTAATTTAACAATTGCAATCAAGATTAAAAAATGACCGCAACATACTATGTTTTTTTAGATAATCAACATACATTTCAAGCAATAATTAATATTAGCTTTTTTTTGATGAATTATCTAGAGATGGAGGAGTAGAATATTAGCTTTATTTTGATGAATTACTTAGAGATGAAGTAGAATTTAGGTAATGCACTTTTAGAATGAAAAGAGAGGTCATGTGTTTTGCTTTATATATGTGAATTATTTATTTCAATGTATGAGTTTCTCCTAACTAATCAACTTACATTCAATGGAATATCTTCTTACTAACCGACTTAAACAACTACAAAAAATACAACCCTAAGAAGAAGATGACTGCAGCGCAGGCCGCCCTGCTTGTAGACACATTAATACTAGTTAGCAAAAAAAGGAAAAAAATGATGTGGTAATGCTATATGAATGCAAGCTTATCTATATTATATATAAAAGTACGAATAAGGGGAAACTTTATGTTTTCCGATTGTACCCTTTGTTTCAAATATATTTTTAAATTGCCATTATTAAATAATATTTTAATTATTCCATTATTAAAATAATAGAAAATTAGATTATCCTCATTAATTAGGATCCAACTTGGCCAATAAGAATGCTCCACATCATCTATACCATCTGAATTCGTCCAAAACATTCTCCAAGTCGGTTTAGGAGAAGATCAATTATGTCCAGAAATTTCAAGGGCAAAATCGTCCACTTGAACGACAGAATTAGGTCTCGAGGTAAACATAAAAGTTGTAGATCTTAGAATTCTCTTTCCAACGGTACCTCATTTGTATTTTTCCGAGTTCTTGATCAAAAGTTATGAATTTTCTTCCAAAACTGCTCTTATGAAATCCTTCTTTAAATAGGATTTAACAATGCTCAAGGCTGAATCATTACTGCATCATAATTATTGATTGGACTTGGACTCCTTTTTTGGGCTTCCATATTAATGAATTGGGTCTAAAAATATCATATTTAGGCTTTAAGACATATGGCTTGGCAATTCAGGCTTCATGGACTCAAACAGACCTAATGAGCCTACTGGGCCGAAATGAGACAAAATCGATAGTTTCTCCAAATTTATAAACTTTGTGTTTTCCAATTGTACCATTTTAAAAAAAATATTTCTAAATTGCCATTATTTTTTCCTTAAAAATTGTCATTACTTAAAATTAGACTTTAATGTTATATATATTATTATATTATTATTGGCCAACCCAATTTCTACTATATATTATTATTATTTATTTATGACTTAATTTTAAGTTTAAAATTTTAAATCTTACTCAAACTATATTATATAAATTATTATCCAAATTATTAACGATGATAATAAATATGTAGCAAAAAAAAACGATGATGATAAATATATGATTGTTGCATTTGTAATTTTGGTATCATTTTTCTTAAACGTTACAATGGCCATGAAAAGAGTTTGAATTTTTTTCTTTTTCATTTTAAAATTTATGTTATTTTTGCAGTTTTAAAAAAAACTACAGTCTAGGTATGGTATTGATAACTTCTTGTCATGCTTTGGGAATTTCATTTTCCTCTATTACTCTTTTTAACTTATTTTCTTCATTATTTTCAAATAAACAATATGCTCCATATAGAAGGTTGCCAGGTTGGTGAACATAAGAGCACTAAAACTGATAATGTACCATTTGGAGTAATGTTGAATGAATGGAGCTCAAATTGATATTATGCTATACGGAGGAATGCTGAATGAAGGAACTCAGTGTGATAACGAGCTTTATATACTACCGAGTGGAGGAGCTCAATTCGAATATGTATATTTATATGCTATCAAAGGGAGGAGTTCAATATGAATTATATATGTTTGTACGACTGAACGGACGAGCTCGATTTGCGAATGGAAGAGTTTTCTATGAATGATTTATATAATACTAAATAGAGGAGCTCAATCTGATAATTATATATAGTTTTATAGAGAGATTGTCAAAATTTCATACTATAACAAAATCTCATAGGGAAGATTACAAATCATAATGTATTTATCAAAATTTTTTCCTCTTCACGTTTTTAACGAGGCATCCTTTGTTCGCACTTCGTTTTCAATAAATTCTTGCTTTTCAAAAAAAAAAAAGGATAGTTTTCAAAATTTCATAATAATATTCATTCGAAACATATTGGGTCACGTGCAACACACGTGAAAGTTAAAACTAGTAAAGCTAAATAGAAGGTAGGATGCGTCACACACTTTTTTTTTTCAAAAACAAGAGTTTGTAGCTAAACGTGCACTTTTACATTTTTAAAAAAATTTTGTTTACTATTGATTAAATTCTAATAATAAGAATAAGATATATTTATTTATTTTTGTTTGGCACACAATAAGAATAAGATATTTTCTTTTGGCACAGAATAAGAATAAGATATTTAACTATGTTTGTTTTTGATAGAAGATATTTAGATTATATTATTATCCAAAAAAACATAAAGTAAAAAAATTAAAAAATTGAAAATCTATATATATAGGATATCCAAACCCGAAAAGAAAACCCGAGACCCATCTAAAGAGCTTGCCAGATTTTTCGAGCCGAAGTAAAAAAACTGTCTTTCTTTTCTTTCTCTCTCTCTATCTATCTCCCTTTCCTTCCGCCTTAGGCTTAGCTTAATTTCACGAAACGTTGCTCACCACTCATTCGCTCCCTTCTCTTCCCTTCTCTCGTACTGAACCCAACCCTTCCTCTCAACAACTAAGCCCAGCCCAACTCTTCGCTTCGTTTCCTTTCCTTCTGCTCAGCTTCCATGGGGTGAATGAGAAAACCCGCCGCCTGGATTGCGTTTTCTTACAAACTTTTATGGAGTGGGATAGTAATTCCGATCTCAGTGGGGATGAAGACGAGGGCTTTCTGCTCAACGATGGTGGCCCACTTCCTTTCCCTGTAGAGAACTTGCTTCAAACAGCTCCTTGTGGCTTTGTTGTCACCGATGCCCTCGAGCCCGACCATCCTATCATTTATGTCAACACCGTCTTCGAGATGGTTACCGGTTATCGCGCTGAGGAGGTTCTTGGCCGCAATTGGTTAGTTCTTATTGCTTTTACTGCTTTGGTAATGTTGCTTCACAATTATTGTTTGATTTTCCCAATTTGTGTTTGCCTGTGTATGATTTTGGATATTTAGTAGCGTTTGGATTCTAATTTTGTCATACGGTATATGAAATGAGAGCTTATATTATATATATATATATATATATATATATATATATATATTAGGTCTCCAAGTGATGGAATTTAGTGATTAATGAAAACCCTTATTGGGGTTTTTCAATATCAACGCACTTTCTTTTATTTTTTTATTTTTGGTTTTCATTTGGTTTGGGTGAGTCTGGGTATTTATATATATGTGCTAAACATTGTCTCAATATACTCAAGATAGGCAATGTTGATTTTCCTTTTATCATATTTTCTGTGTTGCAAAGAGGAAAGCCAGTGTTACGCTGCAGTTTAATGAATTTAGATCTGGGAAACGCCCTTTTTTAAGTTTATATGTTCTGGCAATGTAAACATGCATAACATACCATTTTTTGGCAAAGCCCCTTATTATCTATCCAGAATTAACTTAATTTAATAGTGGTGGAAGGATTTTCTTATATAGAATGTTTGCTGGGAGATATATATCTACTAGTAACTACACTTATGCAGGGGATGTTTAGTGTAAACTTTCATTTTGATGGGAGATGTCACATGGTTTAAGTAGAGCATGCTAGAAAGATTCTAGTGATATTCTTCAACTTAATTGAATTATATTTGGATTCTTTACTAGTTGTCAGTCTAGATTATTATGTTTGGGACATGTGATTTAGTTTGTTGACAGATTCGTGTGTAGGGTTGGCTTACCACTAGCTTATATTAGTTATATTGATTTTAGAAGTTTGAAGCTTTCATCTAGTGGATATGTTGGTAATAACAAATATCATGTTGATTATTTTGCTTTAGACTTTCAAAGCTTCAAACTCATTCATAATAAAGGTTCCTGGCCTGGAGGGCATCTCCTGATTTTACTTTGTAAAGCGGCTATTCCTTGATGTTAAGATATCATGATGGAGTATTCTTGATTTTAATAATCATTATTCTGGTGGGAAGCATCAACTTTTTATACAGTATTCACTAAAGATGGACCCACCTGCAACATACCTGCATTTAGTAAGCTGAAATAATGACTACACATAGTGTTTTTAGCTGATATACCAGGATCTACTAAGATGAATGATGAACAGATGTTTATAGACTATACTGTTTTCTTTGGCAAGGGAGATGATGTCTTCCCTTGTTTGATGAGCACTCTCTAAAATCACAAAATCTTAGCAAGCTATGCATTTTTCCTTTGGAATGTTACACTAAGCATAGTTTGTGGACTATGGTGATTAGAAATTTAGATAAGATGTTTGTAAACTTATAGCATTATGATTAACGCTCTACTTTGTCATTTTAATATCTATAGGGTTTAATGTTGAAGCTTATCTGAAGGAAGATTTGAGCAAAATATATCAGTGGGACCATAGCTACATCATTCTAACTGACTTCTAGAGCTTAGCATATAGAGTTGTGGCAGTACATTCAATGAAAATTTCTTTGCATCGTAAAGCTATGTAGTAAGGTGGAATATATTGGTAGTGTCAGAGACGCTAATTCAACTTGCTTCATTAATTACTATTGCTATGGTGAAGAGTATTTTCACATGTTTGCTTGAGCTTTCTCAATTGTCAAGATAGGGGATCTCCTAAAATGCCTTTAGGGTTGACGTGTATTGTTTTAGGTTTCACTTTCAGAGTTTAGACTTGAAAAGAGACAGCTTGGGGATGATTAACAATGGCTTGAAATGGCTGCACTTTGTCTTTTTGAGATACTAAAATCTTTTGGCTAGCAAACCTGTAGGTTGCAATTGATCATGGGAGGGTGATGATGGGTTCTTTGATTATTTTTCAAATTTTGTTAATGTGATTCTGTAGGAGCTCATGTAAGGAAACCTTGTAACCGGTAGGTAATATAATTTAATTAGGACAATTGTGCAAAAGCAAACGGTCCTACAATCATAAAGAACGAAGGCCGACATGTAGAAAGACAGAAAGAAGACTCCACTCAGTAAAAGAAAAGCATGCACAGTCATGCCTCCATGCTTAAACAGAATTGCTTAAAATTATATTAGCTCGATCCAAATTTGGGTATATTGCTTATATAAAAATATGGACAAGTTTGAATTTATGTGTATGCCTCTTATGTGTGTCTGATTGTTTCATAATATTTTTCTTGTTATTTGTCTGCTTCTATGCTATAGATTATTATATACAATGCGGTTCAGTGTCTTTACATTTATGAAGTTGGATCGGAGAACAAAACAGCTTTATTTTCGAAGAGGCCTTAAAATATTGAATGATTCTATCTCTTCGCTTGGATGATTTTTCTTTTCCCTTTGATTTATATTTTGTTTTTATACTGTCTTTCTGGTATTGTTTGACTTCCTTCTTTCTATACTTTTTCTCTTTGAAAATTTACCGCCCTTTTATGCTCTTTATGATACTATCAAGAAGGTCATGGAATAGTACCTCTAAAGCAGTTACCGATGATGTGTAACCCCCCGCTCTCAAGATTCTCAATCAGTTAAGCTATACATGTAAATTAATAGATTTTCTTCTTTAGTTACTCTCTCTCTCTCTCTCTC